>PNEQ01099116.1:0-17769 GCA_003012365.1 Medauroidea extradentata | reverse complement strand
ACGCCCGACAGCAGCATTTTTGTAGAACTCTGCACAAACGTGTGACTTACGACTTTGTTGCACGTTTTTGATGTGACGCACACGGTTTTGAGCGGTAAACTTTTGATATGTTATTTAGCATATTGAAATCTATAAGTGTGCCAAAATTCAGCTTTGGACAAATTTTTTGAAGGTCAAAACCTTTGTTTCCTGGGCTATTTAGGTTACACTAGATTTTACTCACACTTACAAATTGGCTGTAACTCTTTCCCCCGCATTCTCCTCTACTTAACTTTAATACAGAAAACTACGTAATTAATCTGGAATTCTCAAAAATTGAAGTGACCACTGACCACATGGCCACGCTAACCAAATGCCTCTGCTGGCGGCTAAGTGTTATATTTATGAACGGATCAAAACAAAACACAATGCTGATCACGTTAACGGTGTGTGCGAGGGAGGTAACGATGCAAAAGGTTCCGGATAAAATTACTAACAAACAGAATGAACGATGATCAGTTGAAGACAAAGATGTAGGCAAAAACACAACCGTCTGCTCTGCACGCTAGAGAACAACTGGGGTGTGAGAGGTACGCGCGCTGGCCGCACGTGATGCGTGCCGGAAGCGCTAGCAGCGCTCATGGCCACACTCAAAATACATTTACCATACATTATTATTACAATTAATTCTAGTGTCATTTCTTTGTCTTTAGATTGCTGTTATTATAATTTACATTAAAACTGTATAGTTATTTCCAGGCTTACTCTCGCTGATATCGCACTCCTCCCCCCCCTCCCATCTAATGACATGTGTCCGTGGTTCGGCTTTGGTCTCGGGCCTGAGGAGGTACAACGTCAGTTCAAAAAATACTTGATTGTTCATCTGAAGAGTTAAATGTTTCTTCTAAATGTAGGAATGACTGCTGTGGTAATATGCAGACGTAGTTTTTATTAGGCTTACATTTTTGTGAGAATAGGTGCACCTGTGTGAATTTTGTTTTAATATTTTACTAGTTTTGTGAAAAGGGTATTTGTTAACATTTACTTTTGGATGTGATTTCTGGTTAGATATTTTTCAGAAAATTTAGTTTGTTACAGTAAAGTATTTCAGTTACTCAAATGTCAGGGAAATGTCAGGGAATTTTTTGGCAGGAACACTGTAGCCAGCCTGTATAGGTGAATTCCTAGAACAGCATAAATCTACGGGCCACTTGGAATATAGATAGTGAGCCCTGAAAATAAACCTTTAAAAAAAATCATTAGCTGTTAGTGAAAATAATTTAACATTCAAATTGGTTGCCTTACTTGTATTGTGGGTAGCGCATTACTGACCGTAGCTCCACGTATTTTTATAGTTATTTTGTGCTGCTGTGGTGAGCTCACTGCTATGTTAACGATCAGCAAGTTTCCAGTTCCTGATTTCCCTTACATGTAAGAATTAGTTTCACCGAAAGATGACACGAGCTGTCTTTGTGACCAAACATGCACGTATAGAATATACAGGATGTTTCTTAACGTAGGCCTATGTTACAAACTTTGAGAGGTGAGTCCTCATAAAAAATGAGGTATAGTCACACAAAGCCATTTTTGTCTCTTGCCATTTTTAAGGGTGATATGAACACTTGAAAATCCACTTAAATTTTTTTATGGAAAATATTGGAAAATATGTTCAGTTAAATTACAATTCTCTGGACAATGTTTAGTATTATCGAGATCCTCACGCTATTATGAAACCGTTTGTTAAAACCCTCTCCTTCATGTAAATAACAGGGGTGGCCACCCTTACATTGACCAGAACTTTTTTGTCTTTGGGTTTTACGAGATTTTATGTTGTCTTTCTGAACAGTACTTCTAAATAACATAAAAAGGTCCTTTTGTTGCCAGTCGCTAGAATTCACTGTTTACGAAAAAATAATTTGTACACGTAATTAGCTGCTGCAGTATACTACATTTCTGGTATTGTATTGTTGGCACAGTGCAATATATTGTAAATTAATTCAATTGTCGATCACCACGTGAAACGTATAACATTATGCCTGTTAGATTAAGAAATATTGATGAACAATTTATAAATAAACTGCACGTAAAATGTGCATGTTGCATGGAAACCCAATAGCTGAATGCCACATCGAACATGTCAGGCCATTTAGTGTTCCTGCAACTGTGGCATAGTGGGCTTTAGTATGTCTGAGATTGCGGATATGCACTTAATGTACGGTGCCATACATTCCTCATATCGGGAAGCAGTGAGAATGTACGCAGAATACTTTTCACAACGACGACACCCTAGCCATACCATGTTCCAACAGCTTGACTACGAACTTTGTACGACAGACTCATCACAGTCTAATATGCGTGAGACAAGCCAAACTCATTCTGTTCCTGTTATTGTGGATGAAGACATACTGGAAGACATAGAGAACACACTCAGCATCAGTGCTCGTATAATATCACACCATTATCCAGTGAGCTACAAGACAGCTTTAAGCACATTGCAGTAGCGAAATCTTTACACTTACCATGTGCAACATGTGCAAGCTCTACGAATAGAATATGCATGACTTCAGTTGTGTGCATGGTTCTTTGGACATACACTACGTGCACACTTCCACACATATGTTTTGTTCACAAACGAGGCTACGTTTTCACGTGATGAATGTTTCAACGTGTGCAACAGTCAGTAAAAATATATAAATCCTCATGATATTTCCATTTGTGCACATGAGGAGCAATTTGCAATCAAAGTGTGATGTGCAATCAGTGGGTGACCACTTAATAGGTCCGCACGTTCTGCCAAATCGGCTACCGGCCATGAGTATCGAGACTTCCTAGCAAACGACTTGTCAGTTTTTCTTGACTATGTACCCCTTGATGTGCGAGTAGTCTCACAATCAATTTGTTAAAGGTGTTGCCTTGAATCACACATATGCATACATTGTTGTTCAGTCACTGTTATGTTATGGTGGATGGGTGTTATCTGCATGCGTTTCCCTCATCACCCTGATAATACATCGCACACGTTTTGTATGCAATTTTATCGATAATATTATTTAAACGTGTTTATAACAAACAAGCATTTGTTTCCTCACGTAACCCTGTGCTAATGCATTAAAAACTCCAGCATTTTTGTTGAAGTAGCTGACCTTTTTGTAAATCGACGGTATGTTGTGAACAGTATGTTTGGGATTGTCAATCTGTAAAATTTCTGCCATTTAAAAGTCTCATTCATAAATCAGTCTCATAAACGTTAACCGCCTTTTCATACAAACAGATACAAATAAAACAGTTTGCAGGTTTTGGTGTGAATTTGTTGTCTTTTCGAGCAGTACACCTTAACATTACCTGTACCATTGTTGCACATTGTTATAATGCACCCAACGAGCAAGACAACACAACAGTAATATATACATTGGAGTTGCATTTGGGAAGTTATGGGCTTTATTCCAAGCTTCAGCATTGCTGATTTCAGTTTTCTATGGTTTCCCGAGATCACTCCATGCGAATGCTGGAGTAGACACCTTAACAAAGACGATGGCTGATTCCTTTCCAGTTTCCATGTGTCTTTTTAGAATGTGCTTGTCAACGAGACATAAAAGCTTGTCTGCATAAAAATTGTCACCATTTACAATATATTGCACTGTGCCAACAATACAATACCAGGAATGCAGTGTATTGCAGCCACTGACTGTGTATGAATTATTTTCTTGTAAATGGTTAATTCTAGCAACTTGCAACAAGACAACCTTTTTTTGTTACTTACAAGTCCTGTTCAGAAAGACAACATAATTTGTTTACAACACCAAATGACAAAAATATTCTAATTAATGTGCAGGAGGACACTCCTGTTATTTACATGAAGGGGAGAGTTTTATCGAGCGGTTTCGTCACAGCTTGAGGATTTCGATAACACTTATCATTGTACCGAGAATTGTAATTTAACTGAACGTCATTTCCAATATTTGCTTAAAAATGGGTTCATATCTCCCTTAGAAATAACATTAGATGAAAATGGCTTTGTGTGACTACACGTAATTTTTTATGAGGAATTACCTCTCAAGGTTTGTAACATAAGTTAAGAAACATCCTGTACATTGTACTAGAAAATAAATAATAATATTTATTGCACATGTATTTGTATTAGAACAAGTTGTATATTACTGTATTGTAATACATTTGCAAAATTAATCTTAAGTTATAGTTATTCTGTGAATGTTTATGTTTTACGGCTGACAGAATTACTTACTGTTAAAGTGTTGAAGGAATGTATTTTTTCCATTTCATAATTTTTTGTGCTTGGGTATGTACGTATTGTTACACAGTGGTGGACTTGAATTGGGAATAATGGGTAGAGGGGAGAGTAGTTATATTCCAACTAGGGTAAATTTGGAGGGGGGGGTAGAGGTTTCTTGACTTACGGAGGTACGAGATAGAAAAAAGGATCTTTCTTGGCTAGGTAGGGGTGATAATAGCTGGCGTACAAGGAATTACTTACTTTAGACCATACTACTACCTAGGCTACAAGAAATGCAGGCAGTTTAATAAGTGTATTTTAAATAAAGTTAAAAAATTAAGAAAATAAAATAGGGTTTACCATCTAAACAATTTATTAAAGTATTTTATAATGAAAGAAGAAATAAATAAATTAACATAGGTTGTGAACTTGCTTTAACAATTACAAACTGTAAAAATAATCAGATGGGCGCTATTCAATTGAGACAAAAAAAATGTTAATAAGTCTTGCAGCAAGAGTAGACCTACTGTAGGAAGGCAAAGATAATGAACGTCAGTAAATAAGCAGATCGACTATTACATCAAGAAAAGGAAACCTTGGGAAACAAAACCAGCAGGTAGCCCACACAAAACAAAATTATGTCTTGATGGTGACATCCAAGAACGATGACAAAAGAAATAAAACCTAACAAGAATTTACGACATAATTTCTCTCACCCGACACAACACAAAAAGCCTGTACTCGATTCACGTATTATCACCCGACTGTCCTGCTTCCCTTCAAGTCATGGCTCTGACCGCTCAGACTCCCAGCTTCAAACTTCATGACTCCTCGCGCTAACTACCATTATAAATACTCTAAAGAAAGAGGCTACACTCTTTCTGTACCAATCTTGCCCAGAGAAAAAAAAAAGAAAAAAGAGAATGAACATATTAGGTTTGTTATTAGGTTTGTTACGTCGTCTCGCCCATCTCCCCTTATACTTCGCCTCACAGACATCTTGCCAACCCGAAGTATCGTACGTAACTGCCCCCTTCTCCTCACCTTTGCTCGTCACTTATCGATGCACCTACAGGCGAGGCCTTTCCTCTAAGCACCCGCCAAGTGGACTGTCGCACCAAACTACCTCTCTCTTGCTCTCTTGTAGGCGCTCGTCTACTCTCAACCTCTCCTACTTCACAGTCCAAGCTGTGGCCAGCCCGCGGTTATTGCCTTCTGAGAAAAAAGTCTGCAGTGAAGTAAGTTACAGAAGAGTGGGTCATTGAAGCGTCTGGACGTGGACACAGACATAAACGGGCAGGGAGGGGGGTAATACGCAGAAATCGTCTAGAAATGTCAGACTAGCACTCTACCACCAAAATCTTCATATGGTCCCTGGCTAATGACCGGTCGGTAAAGTAAACACCCCGAACATTGTCCCGTCTACACAGCAAACAAAGTAACGCCAAGAATTTGCTGACTACTGCAGAGGCAGTGAACACTACATACTTCCTGCTGTAAGGACAGCTAAAATACAGCTGCAAACAAACTACCTTTAAATCACAGAGCTTTAGGCTTATGTCGAGAATATCAACAATAAATCAATGTTGAAAATTACTTGGCTAAACCATTTTCAATGGGTATCTTAATAAAAAAAAGTGAAAGTATAAAAAAAAATTATTTTCCTAAGTTTTACTATTGCGACAGTATTTAAAAACGTAATGTTTCATTTTACTATGTTAGGGAGTTTAGTTATGGACACATTTTTAGCCTCCTAAATATTTATTTGGTATTTTACTGTATTTTTTATACTATGCTGAAGTTATATGCAGGCTTATTTCATAATATAACATGTTTATCAACGTATTATTCACAAAAATATTTTGGAGATTATTCATAAATATTTTGGAGAAATTTGCCATAATTTTCAGCTGCTGCATCTACATTTTGATGTAGTCTATATTTTGATGTGCTCAACTTCAATATAGATATTTTACTAGCAAAATTGTTGACATTTTATTTACAAACGTGTAATTCTGTTATTTTGAAGTCTTAGAAGGGAATATCGAAGGAGTTAATAGAGTAAATTATAGAGCTTGTAATGATACTGTATTAAATGTGCATGCGCACACACTCAACACTTGCTGCATAGCATCAGTTTGAGACGCATCTCTTACCTTAAGGGGGATTCGTGGGTTCGAGCCCTAAACAAGCAAGAGACGAAATTCTCTTTCATTGCATAACTGTCTTTATTTTCTTGTATGATGCCATTTCACAAATTTACATACACTAAGCAAATCTGAGGCGCGTGGCAGCAGATGAAAAGAAATAGAAAAGTCGAAGTCTGGTTAACAGTTTCACTTCATGGCCAGTTCCTTAAAAAGTGTTCTTTCTTGGGTAAGAAAATAAATGAGAGAAAAAATTAATAACAAATATTAAATTTCCAAATACAGCTTGCCACATCCACGTGATTGCAGTTGCTTCGGCCCTCGGCATCACAACAGTTAATGAACATGAGAGTTCAACCCTGCACCTACGTGCGATATCCATTGCGTCGTTTTCCCGTCGCCCACATTGTCCTGCCTCTCTCTACTCCCCGCAACTGTTGTATGTCTACCCACCACGCAGATTGCTCAAAGACTAGGGGCGAGGAAGTCGCCTTTGCGGGCCACCAAGATGGCGAGCGAAAATGCCTTCCCCTTACTATTATTAAGAACTCTTTTAATTTACGGAAACTGTTAACAAATAAAAACACGTGAAAGCTTTCAAATAAAAGCTGATGCAAAAAAAAATATAAATGAAACATAATTATAGCTAAGTAAAAGACTTCACATTTTATATTTATATAAAATTACATTCCCACTCTCGGGGGAGTGATACGTTCACTTGGTGGGCAGTTAGATTCAAAGTGTGCCATGTCAGTTCGATGAGAGAAGAAAACAACAAAAAAAAAAAAGCCCTTTGTCACACCTTGCTTGGCGCCAGTCTGTTGCGCTCCTTACCACTCGACGAGGCTGTAAATTGCAATTTAAAATCACGAATTGCGAATTTAAACAACTGCCCGTGATTATGCAAGAAAATAGAAATATAACAAAAAAACACATTGGCAAATTTAATGATGATTAAAACAATACTAGACACATGATTCTAAGTTCAAAATGACTTCACCATAAAATTAACTGACCCACAGTTGGCTTTGAATTTCGCTACGTCATTGAAATGTATACGAATAAATAACCATGATTAACTATAAAAAATAAATTAATAACATTTAAGATGGTAAAAATTTTTCTCTTATTCATATCAAAAATAGTTTACACTGCTTAAACTTTTCCCTAACATTTATTATGTGAACTGAGTTAACTGACTACCACGCATAAAACGTTCATACAAAATTAATTTAAAATTAACTGAGAACTTCTTTGAACCTGTGTCTTACCCTCCACAGTGATCTTATAGTAAAACAGTTCACCTTTCACTGTCTTAACTCACATGAACAGGTGGAATTCTGCAGGTGCCTAGAACGACAGCTTTAATAATAAATATAAGATAAAAAAAAGTGCACTGGAGGAAACAAAATTTACTCCTTAAGCACTGTTGCACACTTATAATTTCCTTCTAGGCAGGTAAAGCCAGGCAACGGCTCTACTTTGTGGCCCATGATAGGCCCCCCCCTTCATTCATTAAAACTAGTGGCAACCCAAGAAAATAGTGGTCTTGATATACTGGTAGCTTTGAAGTAAAAACTGGCACGTCTTCTAGACGTTTTAAAACTCAGAGAAGTAAACAAAACTTTTTCAAAAGAAAAATATATATATATTTGTATATAATAACCTAAAAGCACACTTTCTATAACCAAATTCAGAAAGGATTGGGAGGCCAGGTACTTTACAAGCCGTTAATCAGAAATATTTGTTGCTTCATGGGTATTAACAACAACTTAGAGGTAATATTAATTTGTGCATAGTTCAATACATTTTATATGACAGTTTTCTTAACAGTAGAATGTAGTCATAAGCATTATACACGCCTATGTGAAGCATAAGGAAATATTTATATATTTTCATGTTGTGGAATGGATGTAAACTGGCTGAAAATATAAATTAAGCAAGACTGTCAAGGTTGTTCACTTGATCTTGAACTATATTTACTTGTGGTGTATTAGCTGGAGTAAAAACAAAGGAGAGACAGTGTTCATTGTACTAATATTTTGATTGGTTAGATCGTAACATGTTGACAAAGATGATAGGTTGGATTCAGCATACCAACACAAACTTTTTTAGCATATTTCTTCTTCCACATATAAATATTTGATTGTTGAGAAACATCAGTGTTAATAGAAAGATTTGATTTTTAAAATTAGATTCTGTTACATAAATTAAGATGGTTGTCGTAAACATTGGTAGCTTTAAAAATGTGTGTAAATTTTTTCTCAGCGTTCAGCAACTGTTAATGCTAATGATAATTTGTGTTATTTTTCAGATTATTGCCTTGGCATGTTTGCATGTGAAGGATTACTTTCCTGCAGTTTCTAAAAGTTTGAAGTCCTTGGCGGTGAATTCTCATGTCTGCGCATGTTATTCTGATGTTGAAATGGCTGCAGCAATAAATTCGTTGGTCGAATCCATCCCTGATTGGGATTATTTTATTTTTGACTACAGAGGAAGTGACGTGTTCGCTTTTAAACCTGCATGTAAGTAGCCTGTATTTTGAATCATGTTTCTTTATATGTTAAACTGAGCGAGGTGACGCAATGATAACACGTTGAACTATCATTCTGGAGGACTCAGGTTCGATCCCTGATTCTGACCATCCTGATTACTCTATGGTTTCCAGAATTCGCTTCTGGCGAATGCTGGGACGGTTCCTTAAGGGCATGAGCCTGAGCTTTTCGGCTGTCAAGAATTATTTTTTAAAACTCATACGAGAGCAGGTATTGTAAAATTACTTTGTAACAAATTGGTTTTACCACGTAATGTTATTTTTCTAGACAAACTGTGTGAAGATTTTAGTTAATTTATCAATTTAAAGGAAATTTTATTTATTATCTAATTAGCTTATATCGCCCTGTCTTCTGTCCAGACAAAATGAGAGCACTTAGTTAAAACCAGTCATAACAAAGTTACGGAGCAATTTTACGATGTCAGTTCCCGTTTGTGTTTTAAAAAATAACTATCATTAAACATGTAGAAACTCGGGGCCCAGGCCATTTACAAAAACCATGGTCGACTCCTCATTGTCATTGTAGGGAGCCGCAGTTGACCATAGTGGCTAAAGCACTCGCCTTCCACTGAGTCAATCTGGGTTCGGTTCCCGGTGGGGTCTGTCCCCAGATTTTCACATGTGGCAATCATGCTGGGCAATGCTGCTAGGTGGTGGGGGCAGAACAGTCCTAATTATAGTTGCATAGTTTGTTTGATCTCTTGGAAGGAGAAAAAATTATTAGGAAATTCTTAATGTCATGTTTTATTGACAATCACTGGATCGATGATGGTAATGTGATTTTGCTGGCTGATGAGAAACAAAGCCAAGGGGGACGAGAACATTTTTAGATTTATTGTGAGATGCAGAGTGTACTTAAATTAACCAATGTCATCAGTGCCAGTAATGAATCCCTTTTTACATTTTCAACTTGATATTTAAGTTAAGTATTTCTGGCAGTTTCAGTGGTTGTAGAATTTTGGGATATGATGTTTTCCATATTCAATTATGTAGCCAAGTTATAAACTGTTTGACATACGTAGTTGGAAAAACTGTCTTGTTATGCTTAAAACAGTATCATATTTGGTTGCCATGTAAATGTATGAAAGGGATTAAGAGTACAAATGTCTAGTTAGTGAAAATTTAACTCCATAAATAACCAAAGCAAAATAAGAGTTTTCATTTTCGGTGACTGCACAATTTTTGCTAGATTGTCCTGACAACTGAGTGTTCAGTGGTAAGAAAGGGAAGTGTGTTCATCTGTCATCCAGTGTTTTGAGACATGCGAAACATACTAATAATTGGGTTTTTTCTGATGTAAAATAACTTTTTTTTTCCTTTTGCACTCACCATCCTTTCTCATTAATTGCGTGCCATTATGTTATTTTGTAATTTAAGAGTTGCAGCAATACCTTCCTTGGATGATGTCCAGAGGTATATCTTCAAGGAAGTAATGCCACTCAATCCTGAGGAACTGAAGCTATGATTGTTCAATCAGATGCTAAGAAAGCAATAGGGTCCTAGAAAATGAGCATTAATGATTCCACCCCCTAAATTTAGACAGAATCACTGTTGATGGTTGTCTTCATGCAAATCATGAAGATTGTCATAAGTCCAGGTGAATGTTACAGTAATTGATATCATTATATATAAATCCTGCCTCATCAGTAAATAAGGTGTGCTGCGTTATAGCAACACAAGAAACAAATGGGATATTCCCGAGATCATAAATCAACTCTACAGAAATGAAATCCACAAATATGTTAACAAAAATATTTGTATATTGCAATCATAAAGCAAATTACAGAATACAACTTAGCATGGCACAATTATCAAGCGTCAAAACTTAAGCCCCTTAATTTGACTAACAATGGCGCGGTCAAATAGAACCCGAAGAATGGTAACTCACTCGGCATGCCGCCGGCCGTGCAAACCAGAATACAAGTTAAACTTAAAGAGATATTAAAGGTTACAAGTGATAATACGCACGACGTACCAAAACGCTGGAAACCTTAGGCTGTAACAAAACTAGAGAAAACAACCTCTTACCGCAACAAGCAACGCCGGTCGACGGCACGACGAGTGAGTCCCATATTGTCGAATAGGGTGATCAGAAGCGAAGCACTACCAGAAGAAGAGTGTCTGGTCCAGCCGAGGCCGCGAACCTCTGCAGGAAGGAAGGGGTATATGCAGGGAAAGGGGAGGCCAGAGGGAGGAGAACCCGAGCATCGCCGAGAGGGCCCGAAGATTGCTGAACGGAAGTCCGAATCCAGATGGAAACAGTTCATGATTTGCTCCACGCACGCTCGCACCGCACACAGAACAGATGTAAACAAAATCCATATGCCGATTACCAAAGCCGGGCTAGCACCAGCACAAAGGTATACTAAAAAAACTGAATTAACACAACGCATTGCTTTGACATGCATTGGCAGAAAGTTGTGTAAGTTTTTGGACAAGATGCCAGCCTGTTAGGGTATCTCGTGCTTGTACAGTTTTCCATATGAAAAGCCATACATGTAGCATGTCTAATCTTTTCACTCATGGAATACAGGTCGTCGCAATACTGCACACTAAACATTGGATGTACTCACAATTCTGTGTCATCGTTCATAATACAGTCTTCGAAAACGAACACACAACACTCGACGAATTGTTAACACACATGATCATGAAGGTAGGTTTCTGATGGTTGCTATTTCAAACTCTGCATTATTATAATTCGTTTCCTATCTACTATTTTACATAAACATATGTTGTTATTGCTTTCCCAATTGCAATGCAACTCAAAAATAAGTGATTTCACAACTCAAGTTCACACAACCTTTTATGTTGGTTTTGATGTGTGGAACACATAATCAAAATGTTTTCACCCCTGTATATCTTTGCAATTTTACTCACAGATTTTTATTAGTACTTTGGTACATGGTTTATGGATGTATGTGATGTAGTATTCTTGTTTGACATATACTATTACAGTACTAAAAGCATGCATATCTCTCTTCTGATCAGAGGTACAAAGCTCAGTTTGCAGACTGAGCCGACGTCCTCAGTGTGCTTAATACTGATGCTAAGCTTGGCCTTCATGAACTACTTTAAGCAGGCAGTTGTTGAAGATATAGATTTTGTGTGCATATTGTGTCGGAGGTGGTTAAGGGCGCGGTCTACGCAATTTTCATCATCATTATTTTATTTTGTATTTGTACCAGATATTTTTTTCTTATTTTAGACACAAAATGTGACTAAATTTGGCTCTTATGAAATTTTTGATCTCTTATAGTTTTCGCGTAATGGCTTGTTAAAGTCATATTTTGCATGTTTCCGTTTTAACGACTACACTAAAACCAACTAATATACCAAAGTCAAAAAAATCACAGTGGATAAAGACATTGCTGGCTACAATGACATGCTAATAAAATTAAAGAATAAACATTATTTGTATTTTAAAAAAAAATATTGAACTTTTTAAATTTTTATTTTCAGTTTCAGCAATTTTTTAAAATTCAAATAATTTTTATTCTTAAATTTCATGAGCATTTCATTGTAGCCTGCAATGTCTTTATTCACTGTGATTTTTTTGAGTTTGGTATATCAGTTGGTTTTAGTGTAGTCGTTAAAACGGAAACATGCAAAAATATGACTTCAAGAAGCCATTACGCTAAAACTATGCGAGATAAAAAAATTTCACAAAAGCCAAATTTAGTCACGTTTTATGTCTAAAACAAGGAAAAAAATATCTGGTACAAATAAAAAATTTAAAAAATGGTGATCAACAGTATTATACTATGGTTCATGTGACCAAAACTTTCAAGCTTAACTTGTCAGCAATATAAAGCCATTTAGTCAAGTGACCAGTGACCACTAAATTCATGAACTGCCCTGTCTGGGGTAGATCTATCAAAATATTTAAAGGGAAGGCCCAACTAAGTCAAATGTGTGTTGTTCTTTGATTACAAGTGTTTTTAGGTTACAAGAAAGTTAGATCTTACTTTCCTCTCCAAGTGAGGTAGTTATATACAATAGTACAGAGTTGGTGTGTATTTCGACCTGCTATTTCAATGCTTACAGTGAATGGTGCTACCAAAATTAAAAGAATAAAATAGTTTGTATTATAAATCAGTCAGTGTCCTACTAATAGTGCTAGCCATTAATTTTCTTTACATATATTATTTAATTTAACAAATATTAACAAGGCCCTGTTATTGTTAATAAAAATATGCATAGTAATATGTAGTACTGTAATAAGAAACATTTTGTTTTTGGGGATGAGGGTTTTCAGCAGATGAAAGAAAGACAAAATTGTAAATTTAATTTTTATGTTCCAGTTTGAGAAATTAGTCAATTGGTTCACTTTTGCTTTCAACTATTGGTAAAATACAGAGGACACTGCAGTGCAGTTCTTATGTTTTCTTTTCTACACTTTGTATTCTGTGTGTTTAGTATGTACATTGCTGCTTGTTATTTTACCAACACTTCAGCTGCTGTAACTCAGCAGCCTATGTGATCTTATAGCAACTCTGATTCTCTTTGCCTATTTTCAAAACTGTCATTTTCCATGCTATACCAGATGCCCCTACTTTCCAGTCAAATTTGTAAAATACATGCAACTTTAGAAAGCATAAATAAAACAATTACACAAAAATATGGTGTGTGAGCATTGTACAAGTTATTTCACTGTTGATAGATTGTTTTTATACCGTATATAATCATTACAATGTATCACATTGGTAAAAAAACTTGCCTCACATTTGGGGAGATTGCAGACTCGTATCCTGGTCTTGCCATCCTGGTTTCGTTTTTTCTGGGATTTCTGAAGTAATTCTATCTTCATGGTACTGTACCAAGGTGTTCTACTGTTGGGGTAAAACATCCAGTAAAATAAAAATGAATTAAAAATTATTTTTTGTGCTTGTCTAAATTGTGCAGTAGTTTTACTGAATATTCCTTGTGCCATACATTTAATTTACTGACTGTGTTTTGCATTTCAGGGTTGTCGTATTTTGTTCCTAACACTCCGTTAGAGAATTTGGACAACATGAAAAATGCTAGAGCAGTATGTTTTCCTGAAGACATCGGCACAGTGACCAAAAAGTGTGTGGTCAGTAACAATCTCCGTTTGGCCTCGGCTAATGTTTTTGATCCCTATAATAGTACAAGTTATTGTGAAGATGGCTACCCCAACTTGAAACAAATAAGGATATTTACAGAATCACAGCTTGTAAGTAAATTGCAATAGTGTTAACTGTAATTTAAAAATACACTTAACTTGCATGACTAAAAGTTAGAAAACATGAGTTTCAGCCCCTGCTGTTTACTTAAACCCAGGACCTGGTTAAAATATCCTTCTTAATTGCATGGTGTTAGTTTATTAAGTACTAAGATACGTTGTTCAGTTGCAATTCTTCAAGCTAGTTAAACAGCACAGTTATACATGAGTGTCTGCCAATTGTTGTTTTCAGCTTGCTAAAGGTGCTGTGAATGTAAACTATCGAGCATGAAGATATTATACTGGGCACACAAAGATAGCAGTGCTTCCTGTAAGAAAGTGCTGATTTAGTGAGGCATAATATTTCTTATGTGTGATTATGAGAAAAGGTTACAAGCATTTGCATTGGCCTGCAGTTAGGTGTTAGCGTCTCTTCAAAAGCAAGATAATTACCAATAAGGCCAAGACAATAGAAACCTAGTATATTATACATGTATCTAGGTGTGAGATGGCAGATGTAACCCTGAGTTGTATTAATAACTGATTATGCAGAGCACTGCTCCAGCAGCGAAAATAGCAAATACAACTTCTCCTCCAACTTACTTGTTATAAAACAATTGACACAGGGGGCTGCTGGGATGGAAAAATAGCTGTAAGAATAGAGTGGTGCAGTTGATACACCGGGCAGGAGACAGGTGTTATAGATAACCTAAAAATGGTTCGGCTAGTAGGGAGAGCAGAGCAGAGATGGATGGTAGGAAAGGTGTATGGCAGGAAGCCGTGGGGGAAACTCCTTCGATGAGTTGATTAGTCGCAGGGCCATTGGGCCTATGATCAGAGAGGCAGGCTATGTACCAAACTATTCTTGCATTCTTCAGATAGTCTTCGTAAACCTGTTAGGCTAGTCTCAACACCACAATGCGTACACACTTGACGTAATTAATTTTCTGTCACTAGGAAGAAGATGAGCAACAACAATAAAAGACTGGGGGTTGATTACAATGTTTATTCACCAAACCTAACACAGTACAACTGAACTGACCAAAAGGCCACCAGAGAAGCAGTCATGGAGCTCTAAATACCTCCAGTGGGCAACTCTAGGAAAAAGAGGCAGGTGCAGACAATAATTGCCTCGTGTGGCAAAAACTAGGTCACATATAGCATTGTAATGAAAGTTAACCAATGTTACCGAAAACAAATTAACCCAGAAAAATAAGAAAAATTATTGACTTATTATAATTGTTGAAAAATCTTGATGTGGGAAATCTTTTCGCAGTGTGTGTTCATAAACCAGTAGAAAAATATGTATGACGTAGTTGGTGAAACATATTGAGTAAAGAAAAGAATGGCAGTTAAAAATAAAATACTAGAAAAGTATTTAAGACATCTGAAACGTTGAGAGAACGAAATATGTAAAAAATGTCTTTAATTTAAATAAATCTGGCATGCATCCAGGACAGTGTCGTGTTTGTTTCACTTACTTAGTGGTGTGTTTAAAAGAGGCGTACGTTAACACTGGAGGTAAGATACTAAGCACTGAGTAAACAGACATTGAAAAAAAAAAGCACAGTCACTGAACACTGAATCTAAGCATAACCAAAAACACATGCTAATGTATGTAAATGAAAACAGTGCGCCAGATGGGATTAAGGAAGGTGACGCGTCTGGACAGGCTTCACAATTTTAAATAAATATTATAATTTAATCGCCATGCTTATACTCTGTGGCGCTTGTGGTCCAGTTGTATTAGAAAATTAAGACCTGTAAAAACTACATTTTTATTTATAAATATCCTGTAGTTAGCTCATTAGAATATTTGTAAATCACCTATTTCTGGGTAAATGAAAATTATAAATTATGTACACTAGAAAGAAATATGGAATTATTATATTCTGCATACATATAATTTCTTTAAGTTAAGTAATTTTTTCGTGGTATGGTCTTATATTTTACATGTTGCGCAGTTACATTGTACTCATATGAGTTGCTGTAGTGAATTGATATTATTGCGTTTGTACCTTCTCATGTATCTATATTTTGTAATAATTTATATGAACGAATTAAACTGTTCCTTTTACCCATATTTATTTTAGTTCTGAGAAAATGTTAAGTGTGTGTGAAAAATTAAAATAAAAATTCAAATAAATATTGTGTAATATTAGTCATAACAACAAAACAAATGATAAAATTCTAACAATGCAGTAAATATATGAATATGTAGTAAATACACTTTTTTTTACGTGATTATTTATTACTACATATTTTATGTGCAGTGTGTATGTACACCCAGAATAGTGTTAGTAAACTATGGCCAGTATTCCTAAACGTGTGTATAAGGGTTTAGGTGCAGCATATGTCATGCCTAGGCGTTATCGGTATTCCTAAATGTTTGTATAAGGGTTTAGGTTCGGACATTGCTTATTCAGGACTGATCTGTGACTTTTCCTTGTCCTAATATAACTACGCATGCTCAGTACGCTTAGCGCTACAGACGGCTACGTACGTTACAACGTATTTTACCGCTTGCTGGACAAATATCGCCTTTAATAATAAAAACAGAAAACAAAAACATTCTAATAATACAGAAAATGAAACTTTGTGGCAGCAGGAATACTAAATAATAACTCACTAGCATTTTAAAAGCCCAAATAATCCAAAATCATCAAATTTGTAGTTTTAAAAGCTTCGCTGTAAATGTAATTTTATTGAGCGCTCTTACGAAATTGATTGAGTAGCTCAGGCGCTAACTTGTCGGCCCGGAAATACTTTTATTTGGGTTCGAATCCCGGTCACTCCAATTTTTTTTTTACTTTTTATATATTATGTATCACAATAAGGTAAAAATGAAATTAATGTTTACTTCCATAAATATAGTTTCTAAGCATTAAACTGACTCAAAAATATAGTAATAAGATAAATGTATATTGAACCATTAATGAATAGAAATTTTTCCTCCTGTGAATTGTAGTCAACATGTAGGAATACCACGTCTAGTGTACGGAATATAATGACTTGACTTTTTTGTTCTTTAAATGCTTACAAATAGAGTGAATAATGGGCGTACGAACAATAGGCACGTTTTGTGAACCGGCCTACTTAGAAAATATGCAATTACAATTGTTACAAACTGTTATATACTGTTGATTAAACACATTTTTGTAAGATACGATACGTTTAACTAACATTCCAATAATTTTTAATTAATTTCCGAAATAAAATTTTTACAAGCAAAATAAAACGAATGTCGTTTATATTATTTTCCTAAAATAACTAGTATTTAATTTTCGTTACGTCATGTTAAATAAAAGTTTCAGAAAATTTTAATGTGTTCACGATATATTCACCTACGAAAAAAAATCAAAAATCTCTGACGGGATGTTTTCAAAACAGCTAGCATGCTATAAATAATTTGTAAAAATATCTCCATTCTCGTGCCATTGTAATCAAAACTTTAGTTAAATATATTAAAAATTATACAGATTCGTAAAAGTCTAATTCAAAAAATCGTTTGTACGACAGAAAATCTGCTCGCTGGTTCTGTGACTTGTGCATAGAGACGAGAGAACATTTGATAGACGTGCAAATGCTGCTCTTAACTTAATAGTTTTTTTCGGTATTTTGTAAGGAAAATCTCAAGGTAAGTGATCACATTTAAAAATTACAGTTTTATTTT
>PNEQ01099115.1:0-17769 GCA_003012365.1 Medauroidea extradentata | reverse complement strand
AAGGAAAACTGACACTGCCTGAAGGAAAACTGACACTGCCTGAAGGAAAACTGACACTGTCTGAAGGAAAACTGACACTGCCTGAAGGAAAACTGACACTGCCTGATGGAAAACTGACACTGCCTGATGGAAAACTGACACTGCCTGATGGAAAACTGACACTGCCTGAAGGAAAACTGACACTGCCTGAAGGAAAACACACTGCCTGAAGGAAAACTGATACTGTCTGAAGGAAAACTGACACTGCCTGAAGGAAAACTGACACTGTCTGAAGGAAAACTGACACTGCCTGATGAAAAACTGACACGGCCTGAAGGAAAACACACTGCCTGAAGGAAAACTGATACTGTCTGAAGGAAATCTGACACTGTCTGAAGGAAATCTGACACTGACTGATGGAAAATTAGTATTGTAATTTAAATAAATGTATATATAGTACATTTAAATGTTGAGCTATAATTTACAAAATAAAAAAATACACAAAATTCTGTATATTGTCTTTGCGGTACAGGACTGACCGATTGTCCTTTGCATTTTGCACTTCTACTTTTGATTTTGACGAAGGGCTGTGTGAAACTGTTGTCTTTCTTCTAGTGTCTCTTTTTCGTAATGTTTTAACCTATGTGTTTAGCTTTTCTATCTTTTCGTATGTTCACCGTAGGTCCCTATACACTTCGGTTCTCTCTTTTCTAATATATTTGATTCGTATAATTTTTCTTTTGACTGGAATATGATGTTTCTTGGTAATTTTTTTTATTCTTTTGTAGGGAAGTCCCAGAGAGTATCGCTATATATAGGGACTACAGAGTTTTGGCAGTTTGGCATACATGTTTACATTAGTCATCTATATCTATTGACACAATTATATATTGATGATTACACTATATTTTAACATACATAATATAAATAACTAGTTTACAAGATTCTTTAATACTTTTTGTAACTATTAGCAATTCTTTGATTTTCCAATTTTTTTTGTACTGTAAATATTATTATAGTTAATCGTAATACATTTTATAAGTTAATAACTTACATATGGAGTAGCTGCAAAACAACGAGCTTTAATACAATTGAGAAACAGATTTCGTTATTGACACTGCCATCCACTTTTTTTCCTTTAGTAATGTATCTTTGAATTTTTGCACCATGCTTGTGTTTTTTTCTCTTTTTCTTTGTCACTTAAAATTATATATGGACTTAATTGAATTTTCTTTCTTCCTTTTGTAATATTCTTTGTCTTTTTGATTCTTGTTGTTCGTCAGACATGTTTTCCCTGCATTTTTTTCTTTCAATCTTCCTATTTCCTTATCTTTGTCTTGTCAGGATCTCTTTTACTTGTGGCTTTCAGTACGACAGGAACCAGTATCCTCGTCAAGTTTGGAAATATCACATGTTACTTGGCTTAGTTCAGAATATTTTCTAGTAGCTCCTTTAGAATGCCTTGGCACGTGAAGACACTGGTAATCATCTGTGCGTTCATCCCTGCTTGCGCTCCTAGAATGCAAAGTATGGTAAGGAACACTTAGCCCTACAGTTACTGGTTTAAGAAACATTGAGGAATCATAGGAAACATATTTTACTGCTTTTCATCATCTTAATTTTAGAAATTCTATAAACTGAATAATTAGATAACATGTAAGTCATTTGTTTATGGAATGTTTTGAAGCAGAAAGAATTCATTATCACCAGGTTAATGAGACATTTGAGATTCGTTTAAAACACAATTCACCTCTAATTTAGAATAATCCATTCTTAGTAGGTACCCAGACGTAAAAGGAAGCCACCCTAAGATTTTCATGTCGCTATGTCCAGCGGTTAGGACTGTGCGTTAATGTGATGGGTGACTGGGGCACTTAATTTTATACATAGACATCATATCTGCAAACAGACCTAGGCGTACTTTTATTTCACATGCAAGAACACAAATAGTTTTCATAGAGCACAGAAGTACCACAAATAGTTGCCCCAATACACATAACTATCATATTAATTTTAAAATTTAAATTTCATGTAATCAAAAGCAGTTATATGCAATTATAGTGGAATCAGGCTAGAATAAATTTCTATCTCTGACAAAAACCTCATTGTATTTGAAGACAACGTGAAACTAACAAACTACGTAGGTCTAGTGCTATTTGCAATTTAACTACTGTGGGCGAGTGCAGTAGTCACCGTCAGCTTCTCATTTCTGTAATGTTACAGTTTTCACATTACCGGACTGAGACAATGCATCCTTTTGGTGTTCTTGTAACTTACAGAAACATATGTTGGGAACTTTATATGTATGTTACCCGACACTTTTCATCAAAATAAACGTATCACACTTATCTAATAATAGAAAACAGTTTCAATTTTTTTACTGTTCCCATGACCGAAATTAGACACAATTAAGCTACGGGTACAAATTATAAGTTTTTCCTTTAAATAACTAACGTTACATAAACAAAAGTGCTTTACTTATCATCACACATTCTGTCACAATCACTGATCAACTAAAAACATTTTTACAAAGACAGCAGCGTGATCTGTTATCACGTGGCATAACTAACTTCATGTTACCGGAATGAGACACGACCTTGGCAACACAACTTCGCCGCGGTAGAAGTGGCCGTAGCTACAGTCACTGGATGCGTGCCATTGCAACTATTATTTAGTTTTATTCTCTGGCCTTCTTATGATGTAAAACCGATATGCAACAAAAATTCTGAACTGTAAACACAATTCAAACTGCTCACAATACTAGATAGATGTCCGATAGTCAGCATTGACGACCGTTATCCACCATACTTATAGATTTTCAAGTGAAATAAATAAACATTTACAATAATTGTGAACATCAGTCGGATAGTATTTTAATAATAAAACTCTACGAGTACTACAATCCACACGAGAAAATGTACTGGTATTTCCCATGATGTGTGAATAAAATGCTGGCGACACGTTATGGCCAGTTTCGTGAAAAATACTCATATGGAGATGGTATCTAAGGGCAAACTATTGACTTGATGGCTATAGGTATCTGCTAGCCATAAAGAATTATATAAAATAAAGTCTTACAATGAAAAAGTATTACAGTGAAGTGACTGAATGCAATGAGAAGGGGAATGGGGAGCACTCCAGCCAATGAAAACATCCACCATGTTTCTCACTTGTGTGAAATCTTGTCTACCGGCCCCGTCGTAAATTAAACCTGGACTACCTTTGTGGGAAGCGATCACTGAGCCACTGCACTGAGGGACATATCTGTAGACCTCTTTCGAATGACAACCAACTGCTCATCAATGCTTTCTCTATGGGGATAGCAGTTGATTGTCATTCGAAAGAGGTTTATAATATCGGCCCTCAATGTCATTTTTTTTTGACACGATAATGAGATGCAGAGTGAAATTATGTGTGCGTCTGTAGTATTTTAATAAAACCTATTGTTCCACATTGCCTATTGTGATAAAAAACGTGCACCTCAACCTGTGTGGAAGTTGTTGCGGCTTACAAGACATAATCAAAGAGATGTGTTTAGTAAATTCCATTATCTTGTGTGACATAGGAAAGACAAAAGAGATGTACGTATAAAATTCTAGTCTATCTAAAGTTTAGTCCCATTATTAAGTTGTCTGTATTTCAAGACCGCAACCACAGAATGTCTGCATGCATTTAAATTTTTTTCAGTCCCATGAGAAATGATGGCTAGAGGTTCCACTGTATTTACAAGATTTTCTGGTATCATACTAACACCTATCTGTTATTGTTGGTAAGTAGTATTTCAACCATTAAAACAATAGACGACAAGTGGAAACTACTACTAAGTTTTGGGGGAGATTTGGGATTAAATTTGATGGATGTGTTGGATAATTTTAATTATTTCAAACATAATTTCTACTGTATACTTATCTGTCCAGCATTATAAAAATTAGTTTAACTTATAATAATCTATGCCTATGTGTTGTAACTTTATAATTCAGTGTTTATGTAATTATATTACTGGACACTTAATTAATACTCTTAAGATTAATTTCACCTGGCCATACAAACTAATGTGATGACTACTATCTGCAAACACTTTCATGCATTTGCTGTGTGTTGCATAGTAAAAGAAACCTTACATTATTTTTTCACTTTGAAGATGGTTTCATTGAACACAAACTCCTACAGAATATTTTAATTTGTTGCAATTTGATTGAATAGTCCAACAGGAACTGTTTGCAGCATCCAAGCAGCAATGAAAGTTTTTGGGTCCAAATCTCATTCAATAAAAAAAGTAAATAAAATTATTTTATTTTATTGCATAATGAAATTCAGTTTTACAATGTTAGAATAATGGTATATTTTACATGTTAACAGTAGGATCTGTTCTAGTCATGCTTGTACAAATTTGTGTGTTGAATTCATCTTATACACCCAGGATTAGAGCCTGCATTTATAATTTTAGTATTTTAATTGTACAGTATGTATAATCATGGACAGTTTAAAATCACAAACCGAGCAATATTTACAGTGTTAACCTGGCTGGAAGCATATTGCATCGTACCAGGTGGACAGCTCGATGATTCAGATACAGTTGTGACATGGGTTTATCCCAGTTGTGCTAAAATAGGACCCCGAAAGACATAAATACTCTGGAAAGCCAATTCGGGAAGAGTTCGCTATTTGTCCTGTTAGAAGAAGGTGCTAAGATTGTGGAGAGAGACTGGAGAAGATTTCTTGATGATGTCAGAGTCTACTATGAGGCTGCAGGCACATACCTTCAGAGCAGTATTGGGCGAAACAAGAGGGCTGCTGCTACGGGTTGACGGATAAAAAGGAGGTGCGCGATGGGAGTCAAACCGACGACCTCAGGAGTGAGAACTGTGTGCACTCGGGTGCTGCGCAGCACATGATGATTCATCATCACTTCCGACTGTTAGGCCGGGTGCAAAATGAGACGCAGGTCGATGAGGTGGCACAGGGTGAGTCCACTGCAGGTTTTTGTATATCATTTAATACCGTGTACCTGCACACACTGAAGCGCAGTGTGACGTGATTCAGTACTTGCGCCACATGACACTGCAGGCTGCAGTGACTACGCCACAGTTTCCTGTGGCAAGTCATAGTGACTAGTGCTGAAAATGGAGGAATAGCAATCGTGAGTACAAATTCATTTAGTCATGGTGGAATGGTTTTATTATTTTTGTACGTAGTTTTTACCTACAGACAACTGAACAATATGCAAATAAGCTAAAAAAACAGTATATTATCTATGTAAAGTATTGCAGTTTCTTCAGTATTTTCCACGTAAAACACTCTCTCTCTGCCAAGGTACCATTCCTGCTGAGTTGAAGTAAGTAGTAAAATGCTGTTTAATAACAAAAGCTTTCACTCCACTTCGACTTTTACTTAATTACAAGGAATGTAGCTGATGTGGCAATTTTTCAACTGTGTCCTCATCACTATGTGTTACTGGAAAATGTTTTAAATTGTTGTGCAAAGCGCAAGCTGCCTTGATGATACCGTCAACACTATCTACCATCATGTCGAATGGTGCTAGGAAAACTCGAAAACAAGAGTCAAGTATACAGAAAGTACATTTGACTCTTTGGCGCGCTTGCGAGAGTCTGCAATAGAAAACTTTGTTTTCATTTTTATCAGTAACTTTGTCTCATTAAATTCTCAAACAAAGGGAATGCTTCATCTCCTACAAAGACCTAAGATACGGGATCTTCAATTGAAGTATTACTGCAGTAGCTGGAATATATAAAGTTCCATTCATAATTTGTTTTGCCACAACGCTAGTACCAAAAATAGTCCCATCACTGAATTGTCTCTTTGACTCAACATCTATTAAAACAAATTTGTTGTTAGAATCATCAATGGCCATTAACACCACAGAACAAGTATGTTTATAATTAAAGAATGAGGATCCAGACCTTCCAGGTTTTTTTATAACAACATGCTTGCCGTTAATGGCACCTTTGCAATGTGGGAATTTCCATCTTTGTTCGAAACCTTCCGTGATTAATTTCCACAGTTCTTATGTAGGTGCCGGTAAATGCAGAGGTATCAAATGTTTCCTTGATAATGTTGGAGATTGTCTGATCACCCTTCCTGTAGCTGTATGTAATACTCTTAAAACTGTTTCCTGAGGCCAAGTATCTGCAACAAGAAACATAGACTATTAGATGATTGGACTGAGTGCTGAAAGTATGAGTATTAATAGAACCATGTTTGTAATGTTTTATTGTATGGGATTTGCATAAGGCCTATATGTTTTGTATTGTTTTGTACGTATGTAATGGTTTGAGCACAAGTGGTAGCCAAGTACTACGTCACTAGCAAACGCCTTGTTACTTCGCCACACTGCGTCTTCAAACTGCGATCCTCATTAGGTGACCCTCACCAGTGCCTACTCCGGGTATCTCGGTGGGGCATTAGGATAGACTATTAGGAAGCACATGGAGATGGGTGATACTACAAGATCTAAACCCCCCTCCCCCTTGCATCTAAAAAGGAGATAAAATTCCTCTTTCGGGACTGCTGCGGTGACACCTCATCCAGCCACCTCACACGGGACCTGCGCCATACAAAGCAAGCACGGGACCTCACCTGACCACTGTGCACCTGAGTAGGTGTGCCTCCACGCCTCACCGTAGCCCAGCAGCATCGGAACAAAGTGTCCCCGTGCTTCATCCACCAGAGATCCAATACATGTCCCCTCCCCATTATGCCCTAGTTGACTTGTGCCCCATGAGATGACGAACACGACAGGATGCAAGACAAGGAATGGCTGTTTGTGATACTTGATTTCTCTACAGCTCATGGAATGATAAACAATTGTTCCAGATCACCTCTTTTATTTCGGTAGACAGTAGTGCCTCCCTCGTTCATTCGCCGGAACTGAGTGCCTAACACCTGACACTGGACGGGTCCCTATCTTGAAATTCCAGAGAATTCCCAAATTGTTACGTAACATTGTCATTTTCGGTTCCCAGAAGCTATCCGTATCCACCGAAGTTCCCAGCTCTCAACTATGCAGCAAAGTACCTGGACCTCCTTATTTCTACTACTAGTTCATAGATGAAGACAACATGTAGGTACTTAAGAAAGGATTTATATCTTTTGAATTTTGTTATGTAATCTGGAGGAAGTTAGTTCAGACCTTTATGATATTCTTTAACTGGGGATTGCAAGATTTTCTATAATATTTTCAGTTTTGTGTGAATATGAACCTCATACAAATCTGAAAATACAGTAATAGAGAAAATATCGCAATCCCCATTTAAAGAGAGTATCATAAAAGTCTCAACTAACTTTCTCCAGATTACATAACAAAATTTAAAATACATAAAGTCTTTCTCAAGTACATGTTGACTTCATGTATGATTTTTCTAAAGAATCTAATAATCAAATTTATCAAGCAACAAATAAATCTTATAATCTGTTAATAGCCCGGAAACTTAAATAAACACACCCAACATGGGTATAGAAACATCTGAATGACTGGATGGAATCATGCCCCTATAACTTAATGCAATCCAAGCCACCTGCTAAACATGAAGCAAACAAACTTAATTTAGGGCCTGAGGACACGAAACAAACAACCTTAATTTCTCGTGACAGCACAAGCAACGCTAAATCCCCTTTATACTTAAACATAACATTGAACCTTCCTCGGGGATAGTAACAGTCTGGACTTCCAAATCAAAGCTAATACATAACTTAGCCATCCTAAAACTCTGCCATTTCTACCTTTCCCTGTGCTTGTTACCAGTATTTATACCAGATCTGCCCCCATTCCCCTTGGGCTTCCCCAACCAATGGTGAAGCACTTTGAATGTTCCTGGAGCAGACCGTTAAACACTGCAGTGCCAAGACGGACATGCGGCCACACCATGAAGCATGGCCACAGTTGGCAGTCTTGGAGAGCGTCACTCTCACTCTATGACTTCAGGAGGCTCGCCAAATCAGCCGTACTGGTGGGCATTCGAACAGCTCATGCTTCGGCAAACTCCGCAAGGGGTTATTCTGGCGTCACACCAAGCCAATCAGAGCCGGCAACACCGACGTCATCACAACCAAACAGTTTTAGCGAAGGTGTAGAGTCCAGCAGCAAATACACCCCATGTCAGTTTGTTGCACAAAGTCGGGGCCGCCAAGCCGGTTTAGCCATCGTTCTTTGCCGGAAACTCTGCCGTGCCTCAGCTATGCATGTAAAAGCAAGGTAGGATAAAATCCAAACTCACAACTCCCCCTCAAGTGATGCATAACCACAGTAGGAAACATGTGTAATTATTCTCACAAATTGCAAAAATTAAGGTAGGCGAAAAAACTGGCAGTTTAAGTAGACTGACATAGGTGTGGCACTCGTCTCAATACAATATTGTATGCTCATAGGTTGGGTGATAATAGGAGCTCTTACTGTTCACAAGGTGAAAATAATATTAGAACTTAGTGCAATATTAAATTATTCATTTATTTTAGATAGAAACCTGTATATTGGCTTTCTACGTATACATAATGTCTTAAAAGTTGTAATGTTGAAAACCCAGGTGTGTTGTTGTTTGCAAGTGTAATTTTTTGTAAACCTTCATCAGGGTAGGCCTAGAATGTTGGTACAGCCATTCACAAGATGATGCATTTGAGGCACCACAGAACAGCAGGAACTGTATATAGGGTGATGTGGGTTGTGTATTGCAGTCGCATAGCATGCAGCTTTGCCCTGGTATGAATGAGCAGATGACCTCGACAGAGCAGATCCACACCAACTCTCTGGAAGGTCCTGCAGGTATGTGATACCATCTGTACGAGGAGACATGTTGCTAGTCAGTTATGTGCTATGTGGGTGGTGTATATTTAATCAGGCTTAACCTTGTGTGGTAGGTGCTATTGTAAGACATGATGTCTAAATTTTTATGCATAATCACAAAGTTTCTAAAATTTCTTTTCATAAATTGATGCTGTGTAAAAAGTGATACAGTTGATCCTGTATGAGTACTGGTTTTTACAAGGAAGCAATTTTATGAGAATATTATCAGGAAACGTTATAAAATAACTAAAATATTTTAAATAATAGAACAGTTACAAAAGAAAAGTGAAAAATCTGTAATAAAACCTATTAAAAATATTCTTGCTAGATCACAGCTATTGACTACATAGTTTTTAGTTTTACTATTCGTAAATTAAAAATTAAGAAAGAAAGGAAAAAAATTATAAAACTGTGTAAGTTGTGACTGGAAATGTGTACACTGCCTGGAGGCAGTTTATGATAAAGGGAACAGTAAAAAAGTAACCATTGCTGCATAAAATTCAACCTTAACAATGGTTGACTTACTCTTTGTACAATTGGCAGAGAATGTCCAAATGTAGTTGTACATACTTTGTTAGTTAAATAAAACAACTTTTCTGTCAAAAGTCTAATTAAATTTACAAATTGTATTTTATATATTTTATGAACTGTTTTTCAACATGTTTATTTAAGCTTCTACCTGCCTCGTAATTTAAACTTTCTTCCTGCGAACATAAAGCAAAGTGTCCTGCTGTTGTCAACTTCCTTTATTTTGTGAACAGCGAACACCTAGTTGTAATTTTGTAAAGAAATAGCAAGAATTAGTTCATAGTTTCACTAAGAGATGGCATTAGCTATCTTTGCAACGAAACATTTATGCACAGATCATTTTACATTGTACTGTGGAGCATCCTGTATCGGAAATGGCCGGGACCCGAACAATTTAGGATTTACAGAAATTTTTGAATTACAGAAGTTCATTGTTATGGTTGAAAGCCGAGATTATCTAGCAGCGTTTTTTGTGGTGCATGACGAGTTCGCTCTGACAGGTTATGGTTTTCTGTCAAACTGTACAAACAAAGCATATTAAAATTAGAGCTGGCCCGAGACTAGTATTTTTGCCTATACCGATATCTGCCTATATAAATATTTTCCACCGATATTCCGATACCCGATACCACTGGTGAGAAATAAAGTGTGAGAATAATACATGGATGCATGTACATTTCACATGCAGTTTAAAATCATTAAATATGGTATGTTACTTTCTAATTCACAATGCCAAACATTTATTGTATCAAAGTATAATGTAAATGTATCAGAAGATAACTAGCAAATGAAACGATTTTCTTTCTTCTAATCTTAATTTTAATGAATGAATACGGTGAATTCGTTAGTAGAGATTTTACTACTTAGTATATGTAAAAATTACGTAACAAGTCGCGGTAGTCATGTTGTATTAAAACACCAACATAAGCTTGCTTTGAATAAACATTTTGTTTTTATTTTTCCCGGCCAGCCCTAATTAAAATATAGTGAAGCACCGATTACGATTAATCAATAATTGTGATTATTTTACTACTAAAAAATTCACAGAAAAACTGAAACACTGATTAGAATGTAACATATATCAAAATATCCTAGTCTCACACGTAAAGAAAAAGTAACATCCTAAAAAAATACTTAAAAATAAATTGAATCTGTTTCAAGCATTAAGTTTTATTAATAAAGGTCCAAAGTGTTCATAAATCACACTTTGAACAAAGAAACCACTATTTTAAATAAATAAAAATATACACAAACACAGAAAATGTACTTTGAAAGTTACACACGTAACACTGGAATAACCCTTTTTCATCAAATTTTCCTTAAATTTTTTACTTTTTTGACCAGAATTTTTGACGGTTCCTCAAAAATCGGTAGTAAAAACGGGATGGTTGTAATAAAAGGGGTTGTAACAATGAGATTTTACTGTATGTCATCTGCTAGATATAGTAACCAAACAAGTTTGAATCCAGCTTTGGTAATACAACTTTCATCTGTTAGCCTGCATCTAATGGTAGGAAAGGTGCATTAGTTTAAAACTTCTCATGTAAATGAATAGTATCATAATGGGTTCCCAAAATTGGTGATTATAGGCACTGCTGAGCATGAAACAAATTTAGAACATCAACCAAGATCAGAAGAATTGCCTGGAAAAATGCTGAATTCTACTGTGTATTATGATGGCCAAGGATATTACTACTTGTGTGAAAAAAAAATTGCAAAAAGAAGGTAAGTTTCTGAAGCAAATTAGTGTTTTAAACATTTAATAAATTTCTCCTCATTGGGATGTAGTTTGGAAAATTAACAAACTATTTTAAAAAACTAATAGAAAATAATTTTAAACAAAAATTTGTATGGGATAACATCTGCTTTTTGATGAAGTAGAATATTAAAGATTTTCATGCTGTTTAATCTTACAATCACAATATTTTCAACCAGCAACTGGTTGTCCAGTTGTAAGTTGTGGTTAGGTTCTTGCAATCATGACATTAAATGACTCAGTGAAGCACTTTCATTGCGCTATTATCTGTGCTTGTACCTGCTCATAGAGTAAGTGTTGTCCAACTGCTACTAAAGTAATTTTTTGTTCTCAATCTTTTCTGTGGCATTTTTCTCGCATTTCAGAGTGGCTATAGTAGACTAGAACCACCTTTTCTTTTAGAGAATTTTTTAGTTACAGTACAGCTCTCAAAATAAGATGCCCTATAGTCAGCAGTTACAGTTAAAAAATTAAAAATAAGAAAACATATTGTCAGGCTTAAAAATACCAGATTGTGTTGGTTTCAAAATAAATGGCATTAGACTATTTAACGTTTAGTATCACATATTTGGGTTAAAAGTAAAATGTATTGTGTGGCATGTCAAGCCAGCCTCAACCACACATTCACATATCAAGGGTTCATCAAATATAAAAGCGGCGTGGGTTTTGCCACTGTAACGAGAAATGAAAGATGGTGGAACTTAAGCAAGTGCAAGATTTATTAATATTGTTGCAACATTTCAGAATTAGTACATCAACTTCGAGACTGACTGCTAGGGGCACCCTTTAAGTGAACCACAAAGAAAATTTTAGCACGTTCAAATTTGACGAACGGTGTTCACCAGTAATTTTGCGGTAAGTTCTGTAACCCCAACTTCACATGTGAAAATTTCAGCAAGAAATTCATCATTAACTAGTCTAGAAGGCTACATTCTCTATACATTGGTCGCTTATTGCTGAAACTACACGTCTGCTGTCTGTTGGTAGCCGAGTAAACTCAGTGTACTATTTTGTGAAGCACACAACATGGTTTATCGCAATATTGTTACGGGGGTAACTAGGGGCGTGCTTAGCTTCCAGATGTAGAGTACTCATGAGAGGTACACAACCTTAAAATAGGTTAGCTATCAACAATAAAAATTAAAGTTAAAGAATTCATTTTAAGAATTTAATACAAAAAATGAAAATCAAAGAAACATTTACAAAAATTTGACTAGAATTGACAAGCAAGATAACAAAAAAAAACTACATGCGACTTATTATTACTACATTTCCATCTCTGCGACACAAATACAGTTACTGTTATTAAACTTAATCACTTAACAATGTTTACCGTCTAACAAATCTCTAGATTTGTTTTCCAGATGTCTGGACTGTTCACAACTACAGTGCAATTATTTCGTTTACGTATACGTCTCGTATCGCCACTCCTAACTGCCTCAAGGTAGGGGGTTTTTCCAAATTAAAAATAAATAAATGAAGTTAACTTACATGTTCCGATAGCCTGTCTTCACTCTATTCCAGCGGGCGCCTTCCCGCTGCCTCTGACCGATGACAATTACCACAGGGGGAGTGCAGACCCCCTTATAAAGCTCGAACGTTAAAGCCCTGCTTAGCCCGCATTTCGCGCGAGGCGATGACCCCAGTGCAGTGCCCCCGGCATGTGGAAACATAACCGCCCGGGTTTTATGTTAAATCTCCACGACCAGTAGCAACCCACAAGGACCATGCCAAAACACAAAATATAAATCCAACAAAATTATGAAATTTCGAAATGGCCGGAAATTTGTAAAAAAAAAATTAGGGCCTCATAAAATTCAAACATAACAATATTTGTGGAACTGTTTTGTTCAGATGTCAGTCACGCCATATATTAATTTTAATTGCTTCATAAACATTGGGTAGATATCACAGTACAGATGTCGAGAAACATTTCTCAACCGTGAATAAAAATAAAGAGGAAATGATGAAATGTTTGTGTTTATTGCATTCCTAAACTTTTTTAATGCGTACGTTGTGTAAACTGGTGTAGGCTATTAATGCACTTTCGTTATTTCTTTGCGAACTATTCCTTTATCTGGTGTATCAGTCTCTTGTTCATATTTTGCTGGAAGCATTTGACCAGTTAACAGCGTTATTCATGGTTAGCTGAAGCAATTGGTAATGACAATACGTATGTAACAACAGATGTCAGGTTATAATTTTCCATTGCTGTTGCAGAATCAAGTCCACAGTACACTGCTCTCAGTACATCTTGTGGATACTGTTAACAGAGACATAACATAACTTTTTGTTTCTTGAGTAACGAGTTACAGAATATAACTACTGGACCAAAAAAGAATTGATAGATATGACTGCAAGCATGGTGTTTGTTTTCATTGCCACTACGTTTGTTATGACCAGAGTGTAAAAAATAACCATTTCAGAGTATTGGTCACAAATTAAACTGCTGCACACAAATTTACTTTCAGCTGATTCCTAAAGACAGAATGGGTTGAGATTTCTTCAGTTTTGCAACAAAAACGAACCTTACAATGGGTACTATTTGTTCGGAATTTGGCCCATGATCAATAACATTCATGAAAAAATTTAAATAGATTTCTACTCGTATGAAACACTGTGCGTTGACGATACACTAAAATTTATTCAAGGGAAGGGTGAAAATATACATAGAAATATATTCAAGCAGACAGAAGCTGTTCCGGAATAAAACTCTGTGCCATACACAATGTGTATTGTGATGCCTCAACAGGCCTTCAGAAACATGATCTTGACGTTTCTGTTGATGTTGTGGTGACAATTATTAAACCATATATACAAAAAGGGCATACATATATTGTGCACTGAAAATTGAGACTTTAGCTTGGCATTATTTAGTTGATTTAATAAGCATATTATCATATGACAAACGCTTAGTGCAGCGTACTGGAATTAATGGCACAAATGCCAGAGAAGCTCAAGAAAGGTGAGATCAGTTTTCAGTCTGTATGAAGTGCATTGTTAACACTTAAATAATGCAATAAAAGAGAGGTGTGGATACTTTTTGATTTTCATGAAGCAGGTACGGCAGAGACATAAAAAATAGATTACAGAAGTGGTCAAAGAAATTTGAAGCCTGTCGTTGTAATTGATTGTAACAAATCGTTGGGCTCTGTAGGCACTCATTGAAGAAATCCTGGGAAAATATAATACATATTAAGTAAAGATGTTCAGGTGGAGGAAGAGGATCTGATTTTCCTCCTATGCTAACATCATCACACCTTTGTGATGAATGGAACACATACAGCATATGTTTTACTAAGCCTTAAGAAAGTAGAAAAAACTGTGCTATAAACAATGCAACGTAACATTTTGTGCTTTTTCTTAAAAATATACTGTACGCAGTTAAGAACTTACTTTTAGCTTCAGAGTGTCTACTAGGTCACTAAAGTCACGAAAGTCACGAAAAAGTCATGAATTGTGAAAAAGGTCACGAAAGTCCCACAATAGTCACTAATTTGAAGTATATTTTGGTGTAAGTCACGAAAATTATTTTAAGTTATATTCTTGTCGAATCATTTGTCAAACGTGCATGTTTACACTACTAGTATTTCTCGTGCACTTTGAAAGTAAAATAAATAATTAGTTTGTATATTAGTTTTCATAGTCATCGTCATAAAGACAACTTAAATTTAGGTATATATTAATTACACATTTTAAAATTGAATGTGCTTCGTGCTATCAGCAATTGGAGGAAACATAATGAAAATTGTCGGCCGTGTTGCACTTGTTAAAAAAATGATTAATTAATTCTGTTTGAACAGTTTTTCAAGAAAAAGGTCACTTAAAAGTCACTAAATTTTACTTTTACAATCTGGTAGACACCCTGATTGCTTATCTGTTAGCATGGCTTCCGTACTGTTACATTTGTTATCGAGGCTAATAAATATATCATATCTAAATACAGTTTTATTTGTTATTTGTGATTAAAGATAGATTTACTGGAGTCATATAAAAACATCTCCATGCCATAAAGGGTACTGCTTACTTGCACATTAGAGGCTCAGAAGTGATGGAGCTATAAGGGTGACCTTGAAGTATGCAGTAAATGCTGCATCACCACAAGCCAAGTGCTGAACTAGCATGCAAGATTCCAAGCGGTCAATTTTTAATATTTAACTGTAATTGGTGATAATTAGAGTCCCATGTAATAACATTTCGAATTTGTAGTTATAGCATTTTAAAAATAAATTTGACATTTTATAGCTTTTTTGTATTTTCATTAATTTTTACAAAACTTTAACATAATCCTCACCCTGTGTGTGTGTCTGTGTGTTTGTGCGCACGCGCGTGTGTGCGTGGTTTTTATGCTGATGATGCACAGTGGGTGGCAATTGTTCTTGGTGAAAAAACAGTATATGGTGAAAAAACAGTATATGTCACCCGTTTTTCAGGCATAACATATGCAGTTCTTGTTCTAAACAGCCACGTCATCTGAGCTCAGCTAAAGCATTTAGGGACTGCCTGACAACTGTGTCTTGTGTTTGCGTCTGCGCCGTAGTCTTTGTCTATGTGGTTATGTGTTGCAAGCTGGCTGTGTGTTTATGCATAAGGAGGGTGTGGGAGGGAGAGAGTAAGAAAGACTGTGTATACCTATTGTTCTCTCTCCTTTGTGCCAGTGTCTGGGCAATATACCATTTTTGTGATGTTGGGCAAGCCTCTTCTCCCACGTGCCAACCATATACAGGCTCAAGGTCCAAATGACAAAACAATGGGCTGATGCGCCCGGCCATGCCACCGAGGATCTAGGCATTCGCCCGGAAAATTTCATGTGTTATAGTAGAGATGGTAGAATTTCACACTTTATCATAGTTATTTCGCATTTGCGAAAATTCTGGATCTCTAGTGATCATATAATTTTATTATTGGAAAAAATGTTGCAACCTAGGATCGCGGAATGGCGTGAAAAGCCGTGTTGCGACGTAGTTTACTGTTGGCGTTGGGTAGGCGGACTTGTAGAAGAGCGCTGGAAGTGCACCTCAGCACGTCGCTGAGCCTGTTTGCAACTCTTCCAGTCAAAGGCAAAACCCGTCACTACTGCCCGGGAAGTGCACAGGGGATGTGCCGCCTCCTCCTAGAGACGTTAACAAGAACTAAGGCGACCCGGAAATTAATCTTCCACTGTGATCTGAGAGGGTGGTGGGTCACTAGAGCATAAAAAAGTGATTAAGGACGGTAAAGCCAATAATGTGAATGTAGTTAAGGATTTTAGTAATGTTTAATGGTGTAAGTCATAATAAGAAACACCGTGTGCCTAGGAAGCATGAAGGGCATGTGGGGTAGATGGCCTTAGAGCATTAGTTCCCGTGAGGAGAGTCAACGGTGTGGGTCGTGATGTCTCTGGAACAGGCTTCCTAAGTGGCATGGTGAAACTGCTGGCTCCGAAGAGAGATCATATTTGTGAGGGGCTCTTCTGGAAGAGATCCGGCTGTCGTTGGTCTTTCAAGCCTGGAGCTGATGCTTGAGGTATGGTAGAGAAATATACCATTGTAGACACTGACACCAGCAATTAGAATTGCTTCACGGTGGTCTGGGGTTCTTGCTGGAGCTGAGGGAGCAGTGTGAGTTGCATCTTGAACAACAACTACTGAGTTGCAAGTGAACTGCGACCTGACTGAGTGAGTGACAGTTTGACTGCGACTAATCGGCAGTAGAGCTGCGACTGACTTCAGCGGCTTGCGCTCACTCTTTTATACCCACTTCGGGGTGGTCCGCAATGATTGGCCGGCTGCTCACCTAATGAGAGACAGCGCGGACGCGAGGGGTGGTTCTTTCCTCTCCTGTGGTCTTCTGCTGTGTTGCAGATGGCGTGATTACAGGCGGCAATTCATCTCGTAGAAAACTTATGGGTCATTCCATGTCAGTTCATCCAGCAAAAATAAAAAATGTGACCCATGTTTTTTTATTTTTGATAAAAATTGGTTAATTTGTTTGGTGACCAAATGCCACTAAAACTCAAAAATTTCAGTGGTCAGTCTCTGTGTTTCCAAGCTTTGTACTTCGCTGTGATACCAATATATAAGGGAAAAAAACCTTATGTAAAATTTCCCTAAGATTTTTAATTTGGTCACAGATTTTCATATCTAGAATAGTTTGTAAGCCGTTACAGAAAACTTACATGACTGATGTTTAAAATTTCATGTGCATCCCTCATTACAAAGTAGACTGTATCTTAAGAGGCAGACCTCGTAGGAACATGAGGTTCGCACTATGCGAAAGAGGAGGAAATTTCGTATAAAATACATTCTGAAAAACAGTGGCTTTTTGCTGTTGTGTGGGAAAATGGAAATGGAAATTATTTGGGTGATGTAAATGGGGCCCTTTTCAGGCAGAGGATGTCAAAGCAAAAATGACTTAATGTAAGGTTTGTATACATGTCCTTTATTTTCCTGCATATACAGTAAAACTTCCCTTAGCGGACACTTCCGAATAGCGGACACTTCCGAAAAACGGACATTTTTCCAGTCACCGGCAGATTAACATGGAGCCTTATGGAGAAATACTCTCCAAATAACGGACATTCTTATTAACGGACGCGGACACATAATAAGTAGTGAATAACGGACAAAATGCGCAAAAAAGGGGCGCGAAAACAGTTGCAAAGCAGCTTCAATTAATGTTTCGGCAGCGAGTCGTAACTAAGAAAGTGCGATTTGTACACCCCTTGTAA
>PNEQ01099104.1:0-13670 GCA_003012365.1 Medauroidea extradentata | reverse complement strand
CAGTTGAATATTATACTCCCTTCTGAACTGACCTAGACCTTCAAAGATTGATGGGAACTTAGCCATACAACTTGACTTGTTCATGCAACTGGACTTTTCCCTTGTTACTTCCTCTGCTTTCTTCACAGACACTAAATCCAGTGCTTTTATGGCTGGGCGGCCAAGTAATGGTACTGGTTGCTTTTTTACCACAAATATTCCCTGTGTAGTTCTTTGGTTGCCATATGACATAATTACTGTGGTGGTACCTATTACATCTATTCTGTTTTTTCCAGCTCCGAACAATCTTCTCTCTGTTGCTCTGACATCCAGATTCATGTTCTGGCGCAGCTGTTCGCTGATCACTGTTACATCCGCCCCTGTATCCACCTTGAAGGATACTTCCTGCCCACCTACTGTTACCTTTACATACCATGGTTGTGAACAAACTTCCAGGGCCACTTCCTCTAGGTAATAATCATGTGACTGCACCAATGTCCCTCGGTGTACTTCAGGATCCCCTTGTGCCAGTTCCTGTACCTCTCCGTAAGCGCAGCACCTACCATAGTGTCCCATTTTGCCACATCGGTAACACTTTGCCTTCTTAGCTGGGCACACGGACCCGTGATGGTTTGTTTTAGCACCGCACCTTGAACACTTTGCGGTTATGTTATGCCTCTGCTTCGTAACACCTACACTACCCCTACCTGTTTCATCTTGGTGCTTGGTATCTGTGGTCCATTTGTCACGCCGCTTGTCTTGCTGCTTTACGCTGTGCTGAACTGCCTCAACTGTACCAGGCTGAGATCGTACCAGTGTTTGTTGCTGTCGAACCTGCTCCGATTGTCGAATACGTGAGATTGCTCGTGTGGATGTCAATTCTTGGTCCATTTGCAATGCTTCAGAAAGTTTATCATCACATACACCTATCACTAATACAGTTGTCTCTTTAAGGTCCCCTAAGTCACACGACTCCGCCATTTTGAAAACATCATTTATGAAAACGTCTGCCGGTTCACCCTCTTGTTAACGTCGTTTAAAAAACTTGGCCCGTTCATAGATTATGTTCTTCTTTACACTGAAAAATGTGTCAAAGCGATGTTTTACGGCACTGTACTTTTTTGCATCTTCTTCTGACAATGCAAATGACTCGAGCATTTCGTCCGCGTCGGGACCCATACAATATAACAACATGTTCACCTGACTGTCCTCCGACTTTTTGTTAAGCTCTGACGCGTCCCGAAAGCGTTCAAATCTTCGAATCCACTTACTCCATTCCGCCGGAGCCCGAAAATCGAAGTTTTCCGGTGGAACAATTTGAAACTGCGCTGCCGACGCCATACCGAGTTCCGCACGCCAAGGCGGTACCGTTTCAGTGTTGTTTTTACACGACCGCCGCGATTACGCGACCAAATACATCGTGCCGCCGCAACAACAACTCAAAGTGAGTTCAATCGCGATAACCGAACACCGCTGCCACCATGTTATGTCAGCGAAGCTTCGTTAACGTCCCCTGCCACTTAGTTATATTGTTCGCTTCTCCTGCCTACCGCCATCACTGCCTCAGTCCTGCCAACACCACAAAAGGGTTCAGTAAAATTATTTTCAGTCAACGAGAAACAGCACTACTTTATTGATTGAAGTCTGGTCGTGCACATAGAATTACTGTTGATAGTTAATTACTCTTCCACAACCATTTAGAGAATTAACATATTGTACTGATACAAAAGGTATGAAATGGCCTGAGGGTTGTCGCCCTGCAATGGTGCTTATGTTTACATAATGTGCACATGTTCCTGTGAAAAAAAAAAAAAAACACACATAATATCCTTGTAACTGATGCATAATGCTTGAGCTGCAAAAGTGGCAGTGGCCAGTCTCTGGCCTGTTACGAGAGTTCATAGTTTGTGCATCTTGTTAGGGAAAAAAAGAGGCAGCAGAGTTCCTAGAGTATCTGTTTACCATGACTATTACGAGTTGTTTAGATTTTACCCTGGCTTCCTCGTATCCACACCACTGTACATGCTTCCTTAGCAGTCTCTCTTGCTGTGTGTGATCTTGCTTGTCAGGATTTGGCTAAGGCCTAAGAAGGTAGAACATCAAATAGTAATAGTTAAATTAGCACTCAATTTTCAAAGCTGTCACAAATATTTTGCAGACATACATATATCCCACAAAACAAATTTGATTTTTTAAGCTAATCATATTAATTAATTCATAATTTTAATAGATGTTTGATTATGAAAGTTTTTTTGTTGTTTGCACAGGCTTGTTTGTTATGAGGAATTATTAACATTAAATGATAGTGCAAGTATTGAACACTGGCATTTACATCAAAGTTTATCTGTGACTGTTGTTTAAGGATTTTGTTGACTCACAGTATTAAAAAATCAAGTAGTGTACATGATACAGTAGAAACTTTGGAAAAACACACTGAGGTGTTTTTAATGCAATTTTGCTTGTTTGATTGCCACAGAGAGGGTAACATTTGACTTTTTGGCACTGCTAAATTAGGCAGTGGTGTTAGTGGATTCTGGCATTGAATAATGTATTATGGTAAACTATAGAACCTTATAGTTTCATCTTCTTCAAACTTCGTAATGGAAACAATACATTTGAACTGGTTATGTACGAAATTGCATAAGTCACGTTCTGTAATAAATGAAGCATTTTGAAAAATAAAATGCTTTTTGTATTTTGCACATTTCAGGGCTGCAACTAGAGAGAGCAGGAGGGGCATGTACCCCTGGTGCCAGACTGGGAGGGGTGCCAAAATAAGGTAACTAAAGAAAGTTGGAAAATCTAGAGTGACAGCGCCACAAATATTGGGATAACATACTGTACTATTGCAATATTATGTCGTTCCAGAAATCTTAGAATAAGACTAAGATAAAACAAACGGAGAAAACAAGCGTAGTTGGGCTGTAGTCAACGCATCCTTAAACCAAAGCAACAGAGCATGAAAGATCCCATAAGGAATTAATCAACAACAAATAAAGGAAAATAAAATAAAAGTCTAAATATAAAGCAAAATAATCTGTAAAACTCAGGACACCACAATGAGGACAGCACAGACAATACTGGGACAAAGACAATGTTGGACACAAGACAGGATAACGAAGACAATGTCACAGACCAGGGACTAGATGTCATAAAGATGAAGACGCAAAAGAACGCAGTAGAGTTCTAAAGGCAGATTTTTCGCAACGGTTTGGGAGCGACATCTGCTCCCGACTTCAGGTGAAATAAAAGCCCCCCTAAACACCTCCGAAAGTACAAATATGTAACTTACAATGTAAAGACTAAAAGTGAACTTAGTGATGGCTCATTTCGGAATGACATTAGTTTATTTAAGAGTAAAAATATATACAATCTCGTGTAAGAAGTGTCTGCTCGCCACGGCTCTCTCTCCATTACAAAAAGTTCAATTTTTAAAAATTTAATTTGCTTCTCCTAAATCTCATAATTGGATCCGTGCCTGTCTGCTTATGTTAAAATCATTAAGAGAAGTGTCTCCTATAGATTGTCTCGTGCTCAGATTGCAGTACAAAGTTGTATGGGCATTCACTGTCTCTTTTTAATTCACAGTAACTGCCATAAGCACTGTCTTTGTTTTGGTGTGTGCTGTTGCCAAAAAAACACTAATTTCATATTGTAACTTTTATTTAAAATTTTTTTTATATTTTACAGCATTGAAACGTGCATTATTTGCACCATTGTGAGAGGTATAAAAAATTCCAAAGCAAAATTTTTGTGCTTATACTGTTTTCGTGCATCATTAAATATATCACATCATAACCTAAGAATTAATAGCAAAATTGTATTAAAGTTTTTATGGTGTGTAACTTTAGATACCTGGTTGCCTGCAAAGAAAATCAGATGACTACAATTTTTTTGTTTATTGTTGCAGAAATTTTTCCTACCATACGTGAATTTGATTACCCAATGAAACATTAAAAAGTTGGTCAGTGAGAAACTTTTTTATTATTGAAGTTCGACGGGGGATGAAAACAAGAAAGTTATTCATAATGAGCTGAATTTTTTTTTAAAAGCAGTATACAATATACAGTAACTTTAACCATTCTCTTGTTTATAGCATAAAATGTGTTTTGCATTAGTTTGAAGCGCTCGCCTTGCAAGCCAAGACATTTGACAGGTGCTGGACGTTCCATTTCCTTTACTGACAGAGAGGTTCTGTCAGGGTAGGATAGTAAATACCACACAGCCTTCCTTTAGGCAGCGGATTTTTTTCATCCCGTATCTTAAACATTCGTGTCTCGTAGCCACGTGATTCGTTGTGTCCAGGGACTGAGCAAAAATTTCTTTATATACAGTTTATACATACGTGCTACGAGGGAGGGAGTGAAATATTGTGTTGAACTTATTCCAGTATTTTTCACATACGTACTCTTAATACCATTAAGGAAGCTTTTAAAATAACCAACTGTTCCAGACGAACCATTTACATTCTTAGGAAGAAACAGCAACATGGTACTTTTAACTAACCTGCGAAGTTGAAATCCAAAAAGAAAGGAAACAAAATTCCTATAAAATAATATAAGACAATCTATCATTTCTGCTCCTTGTGCAATGGTTATTTTTTCCAAGGCAGAAAATTATCTTGCTTCGATTAATTAGTTCATTGACAAAAATTTAGTTAAGTGTGTAATCAGCTTTAACGTTATGTTTTTGTCTTGAAAGAACAATTTAATCATAGCAAAATGAATGTAAACAATCTTGAGAGACAAATCTGTGATGTCTGCTCTTGTTTTGGCTTAAAAAATAAGTGTCGTAAAAGTAGTGGAAATGAAGGTTTGTACCTTAAGTTGACGTCACGGCCAAACGTTTATACTCATTGATTCCTCCTACTTCAAATGTAATTTTATCAAAAGTTAATAATTTCAAAAATGTCAGATTTTTCAGTTTATACACAATGTTTGGTTTTCCATCGTATATTTCATAATCATCAACATTACCACAAATACATTCTTGTCTTCAGACAGACGCTACTTCTATGGACAAAATCTCATGTTTATCTGAAGTAGCTGTAATTATTATACGGTAAGCTATGTGATAACAATTATTAGTTACGAATTGTCTATTACTATTAATCTAATGATTTCATATCAGCAGAGAATGTGAAGTGTTTATAATTTAAAGTAATATAAAGTGTGATTAGTAGATACATATTTTTAGGAGTAATCTGATACCAATTACAAGATATAAATTTTAAAAATGTAGAATACATTTTCCTAGTATTCAAAATTATGAAGTAGTACATTTCCCGAACTTTGTAACTCGGCTGCAATCTGGCAACTGCGTGCGCCATAAGCCCTGTACTGCAATTTATGATTGGGATGCTTTATAGCTATTGCTGAAGCCAAATGATAGTCTGTAATATTAATGCAATACCAAATTCAGGGAATAAAAAATATCTGTTGAAATATGTTAAGAAGAAGTTATTGAGTTGTCACGGAAAGACTTGTACAGATTTTCGTAACTAAAAATATAAGAAAGAATAATAAGCGCGTAATTACCAGGTTTAAGGCAATAGAAAAACTGTATAAACAAAAATGTTATACTGTAGTTGCTTAGATGGTGCTCAGTATAAAGGTATTGGTACATATGAATTTGAAAGCTTTAAGTACCTACCATGCACTGGAAGTGTAACAAGAGTTTAAATATGGCACGACATGTTCCATGTTGAGCCTTATTTATAAAAATTATTTGGAATAAGCTTACCTAAACATTACGATGGCACTAAGAATATTTCATACTCTTCCAGTCTCTGTGGCTTCTGGGGAAAGAAGTTTTGACACATTGAAGTTAATTACAAATTTTCAAGAGATACAATGTATTGACTCAGTTGAGTACAAACAAACATTTTTAGTAATTTAAAATGATATTATCAAAGTGTTCGCAGTGAGAAAAGCATGCAGAGTGAAATTACGAAGTGTGTAAATTTTTATTGCTGTTATTTTGCGTAACTATGAGAATTGTACCAGGAGTTTAGTATTGTTAATCATAGTGGTCTGTAGAACTTTGTTGGTAATGTAAACATGCCTTTGTAAATTGTAGGCTAAATTACTAACACAAGGTTTAAATGTTTGTTTGTGTAACTGCATTATTTATAGTGTCAGGTATTTGTATTAATTTTATTTAAATATTTTATTTGAAGAACTGAACACTCTTGACATCATGTAAGAATAATTTAGTTATGCAACTTTATTGACAATACATGTTCAAATAAAATGCAAATAGTTTTTTCTTTTTGCTATTGATGCACTAAAATATTGTGCTCTTTTGCCTTAAATATAAATTGAGGAGCAGTTCTCAAAATCAAACTTTGGTTCCCCTCCAACATAAATTAAAGCTACGGGCCTTCACATTCTGTGCTAAGTCTCGTGTTAAATATATTTATTTATCTGGGTAGTTTTACATTTAATGGTATGACTTTTTATTTAAAAACACCATATGTCACTTACTTACGTTGTTTCAATAAGGAACTGACCTGTGAGGATACTAAAATATCTGATTGATTTATACAATCATGGGTAAAATATGGTATAGGCTAGTTCTAAAAGCTTTGCTGACTTAAAAATTAAATGTGTTGGCGTAATGAGCAATTTATTTGTCATTATTTAAATTTTTAGACTTTTACTATCAAACTAGAGAAATACCAAAAAGGTTTACGATAATGTAAACAACAGTGTGCACAAACAGTGATAGAATTTTAAAGTTTTTCATAAAGTAGTGACCTTGTATGAAGTTGGCAAAGTTCCTGAACTAAATGTTGAAGCAGGTGGGCCAGTGTGTGTATATTGTTTTGAAGTGAGTTAGTGAGGAGAATAATTTTTTCCAGGGCCTGCCTGCTTGCTGAGACAAGCAGGTGAAAATGTTTCTGAAAAGTAAGTCTGAATATTCACCTCCAAGCTGCAGAGACGCGGCCGTCATCCTGCAATATCTCTGCATGCAGTAATAAGGTAGTGTAACACTTTATGTGCTCATTACATTCTGACAAGATTGCATGCTATTTATTTGTAGAAAACTTTGATTCCAAAAGATTTTTAGAAATTAGTGTTTTAAATGTTTGTCACTTGATCCTAAAACCCCACATGAAGATGTATAATTTTAATTGTATGAAAAATATTGTATATTGTATAAAATGTAAACTTGACAAAAAAGAATACAATCAGTTTAATGTACCACTTTGATGGTGCACTCTGTGAAGCAGAATACTCTAGACTCCTGTACCTTCGAAACTACACAAAAATATTCATCTTATGTTAATCTTACACATCTTCAATGTTTGCACAGGGATTTTAATTTCTTCAGATATGTACTATTTGCTGATTCACTTGACTAAACAAATAAAATGCTGTTTTGTCAGTGAATATGAGCAAGTCTTCAAATTTGTCAGCTTCATGTAGAGAATGTTGCTTGGTGGCAAGAGTTTATTCTTCTTACGGCAGGACATCAGGTACTCTGTTATAATGGAACACAATTTCTTTCTTTAAGTGACAGCTACAGAAAACTGAACAAGATACACATTTCGTGGCGGAACTGTGCTGTTGACAATAGAAGCATTGTAAAGTAACTTAACATGTTTTATTGGTGATATGTGACATCTCACTGAGTGCATTAACCTACATTTAAACCTAGTTGATTTTTGATCTGCCAACTGGTTTTATAGTAAGTATCTAATAGAATAGCTGCGTAGTGATTGCTGACTCAGTGGCAGGTGCTATGTCCCCTTTCTGTAGATCAAGCTGTTAAGTAATGGATTGAGGTGATATTGCTGGTGAAAATCACAATGTAGTTCCTATAGCCTACTTGACTCCTTGTGAAAGAGATAATCTGCTCCTAAGCTGTTCAAATGGACACTTCATGTAGGACTTACAATAAATGTTGTGTGTAGTACCAGCATTGGGTAATACATTTATGACTGTTAATGGAGTGCGTCATCACAGCTTGTTATTACAACACTTGTGTTGTAGCAGATAAGAATAATTTGGTAAAACTTTAAGCATACATATTGATAGAATTGGATCAATTTGAAATGTGGTGTGGTTAGGGTTCTGAAGCTTCGGAAAAAAACCGAGGGGAGGGGGGGGGGAGGGGAACAGGGAAAATGGGAAAAATTTGATTTTTTTCATCAAGGTGAATAGTTACTGAAAGAAAAAAGAAAAATTTTGCAACAAATTTGATTGTACAGTTTCTGAATTACAAATCTGGATGGTATATGTATTTACATTCAGGCCTATCTGCCAATACACATAGTACCCTACTACGAGGGTTCTAAAATTTCCAGAAAAATGGATGAAAGGAAAAAAACTAGGGAAAAATTCTGGGTTTTTTTTCCAAATTTTCTGGAAAAATTGGAAAAATTTCTTTAAATTCGTTGTGAAATTTTACTAAACCTGTGGTGGCAAAATAATATATAGTAACTTATAATTGGTAATTAAAATAATGAGAAAAGCGGAGAAGAGGCCTATCCGATTCATTCTGAACGTTTACTTAAAGAGCGTCTCATGCTTAGATTGTAGTACAGGGTTATATGGACATTTGTTCTCTCTTTCGAATGCACGGTAACTGTTACAAGCATTGTCCTTGTTTGGGTGAGCGCTGTTGCCAATAATCCTAAAATTTTCAGCTCGTAACTTTGATCTTAACATCTGTGCATATTGTACAGCATCGAAATATGCATCAGGTGATATAGTTAGTTCATCATTTACACCATTTTAAGGGGTTGAAAAAATTAAAAAATAAATATTTTGAATTTCTGTTTTCATGCATCCTTAAATATATCACATTATAACACTAATTGAAAGCGAAATTATATACAAATTTTTATGGTGTGTAATTTCATATATCTGGACGCCAACGAACAAATCTGAAGGCTAAATTTTTTTTTTATAGTTGTACAGAAATTTTTTTGTGACGTTATATGCACTTTCTAACTAACTAAAACATCAAAAAGTTGGTCAGTGAGAAACTTTTTTGCTATTCAAGTTATATGGGGTATAGAAGCGAGGAAGTTGTTCGTAATGAGCTAAATATATTTTTAAAAGCAACCCCACCTCAATAAAATTTAGTCGTTCTCTTGTATAAAGCTGTGAAATGTGTTATGCCATGCGCTCGCCACATGTTCGCCCAACAAATTCAACAGTTGAGTGTCGCTTCAAGTGTTGAGCACTGAACAGAAAAAAAACCTTTCGTTACCTTTGCTGACTATGAAGTTATGTCTGGAAAAGTTAATAAATAAGATACAAGGTTCCTTTAGTCATCAGTTTTCTTCGTCCTGAGTCCTAAACTGAATCAGTACTGAAACTACAGTGCCTTGCGACCGAACAATTCGTTATGTATGGTGACTTGATTTCGAAACAAAATTTTGTGTGTGTAATCTTTTGTTAACATTTATTTGTATGGAAGGCAGAACAATAAAAAGTCGTAATAAAGGTAGGCTACGCGAAAGGGAGCGAAATATTGTATTGCTCTTATTCCAATATTATTCATATACTGTTAACTCGTTACGGGAACTTTAAAAGAAATAGGATGTTCCAAACAAACCATTTACGATAATAGGAAGCAACAATAGCAACACAGTACAGAAAACTAACAAGAAAAGTTGAAATCATTAAGGAAAGACAAACAATAAATAATTCCTTTAAACATATTTAAGACAATTGTACCACTTCTAGGTACAAAAGGAACACGTGTTCGTGAGCAAGGGAGCACAAACTAACTACCAAAGCGAAGGCACACACACTTAAAATCTGAAAACAACATTATTATTATAAATTCAATATGCAAGGTTATAGATACAGGTGAGCGAGTCAACACGAAGGAATTTAAATGTTCAAATGATCCAAGTGTACTCTCGTCGGCCCCTAGGCAACCGTACCATTTCTAACCAAGGTAACAAGAATGTAATCAAACGCGGACGATACGCGACTTACCATACTGGGGAGGAATCCACAGCACGAACGAACGCAAAGGAAATAATAACGTTAACTTAAAACTCACTGAAGCAAAGGCTAGTTGTCGGAAGGTCGGTGATGTTGACGCTTTGAAGGCTGGACAAAGAGTAGCACAAGCCGGCTGCGGAGCCGACCACACGGCTAAGGTATGAGGAAGGGGGGAAGGTTAGGAGAAGAAAAGGGTGGGAAGGAGGCATGGCAGTCTCCGATCGGGCACGAAGGCACCCAAACCCAGACGGCGAGGCGCGTGAGATTCAAAAGTCCGCCTTGCACCGAGTGTACTCGCCACAGAATTCTCACAGACAGTTCATTCGCCGAAGAAGACGCGTACTGGTCACGCAGCCAGTACAACCCCCTCCCCTAAATCTCCGTACATGGGGGAGAGAGGGGGAACGAAGACGCCAGTTGACATCCAGGGTAAACACCCACAGGAAACATGCGAGCACTTGGTGACACCTTCTGCGGAGTCCAGCTCTTCAATCATCAATCATGGAAAAGGCGTAGACGGAGTAGCTTAGTCCGGAGAGTCCTCCATCAGGAAAGGGCGATGGACAGGGATAGTGCGCTAAAGGCCGCGGGACGACCCTCCAGGACGCGATGACCATGAAAACAAATAGACAACATTGAATTCCTTCGTCCACAAAATTACTTCCTGAAAATCAAGGCACTCGTTAAAAAAACACCCAAATCAGTACATCAAAATCACAACAGTAAGCTGATAACACTTCAAGACCTTAAATCTATAATATAAAAATCCAAACTTGATTATATTTAAACATATAATACCCTTGAAATTTAAGCCTCATATAGACGGCTAATACAATAAAATTTAAACATAATAAACACAATAAGTTAAAATATACCTCAGCACATAACTTTAGTTGAATACAAAATGTATACTTAAAACAATAAATAATCATGACATAGAAGATTACAAATCCCTCCGGTACATTAATAGTGGAAGACACAATAATAAATGTAAGTCGGCTTAACCTTATGATATCACTTAAGTGCATGCACTAATATCCAGTCAGAAGTAAGGCCTTCGTAATCAGTCACGTCAAATTTGGGATAGGAGAACAAACCCGGGCCCCGGCCAGGAAACGTACACAAACAAGAAGCCACTACAAACACAACTCTAACCCACACCACGTATATACAACAACAAAACCACAAACATACACACACACCTACACTAACACATGACAAAGACAACACTACACAATGACCCTCGTCCCAGCCTTTGGACGTTCTTGAGATCCAGCAGCGGAAGGAAGACTGCTTCGGCCCGAAGCTCTCTTATTCCGGGGATGGAGACACCTGCAAACACTCACAACAACTAATCAGAATCATCAGGAACATGTTTGAGATGACTCACATGAGCCTTCCGCCCGGAGAGACGGTCCGCAAGCAACACTGTGTTGGGGCCGAGGAGGCGAGAAATGCGAAATGGACCTGAGAATGGACCCCTCAAGTGAATTTCAATGAGAACATCCACACTATGTGCATATAAAAAGAAATCAATGTGTGTTAAAATTTTTAAATTTGAAGTCGATTTGAGGTAACTACAGCTACTTAAAGCTTGCACTTTTAAAAACTCCCGTGGAAACTTGCAGTGACGTCAAAAGCCATAGTACTCACGGAGCCTTGGCAAGCTAGCTGACTGCTGTCGCACTCCGGCAGAATGCCAGACAACGCTTGGTCAATAAAAAACGACTTTTATGTCTAGCTAGGGTCGTTTGGGATGAAGGACTTCATAAATGAGATGAAAGATTTAAATTAAATTTTCCAGTTTATTACAGACTTATTTAAATAATCTACAATAATAATAGAACACTTATCTGTATGCAATTCCAACTGTATACATTAATATTTAAAGTTATTATTTACAATTAATATATATGACACTCTTTGCATACAATTAATCAACGACTCTCTCACTCAAACAAAATTGTCCTCATTTTATCTACATATGTAGCTATTCACTCAAAGTGTCTCTTACCAGAAATTTCACATTGTTTACAGTAATGCTAGTCAGTCCCGCACATGCAAATGCACCGTCGAAACATACCCCATCTGTTCCATCATTGTACAAACTGCCATATCACTTGACGTGCTGGTACCACTCTGCTCCCTGCTGCCATTGTCGTCTTTGCTGCTGCGGTCATCTCCGCCACCTACACAACCACTCTGTTGGTTGGTTGCCGCATGCTGTATTTATATCCTGCTGCGATGACACCCAGATCATTCTCACAGCTTGGGATATTTACGGTGGGTAACATTTGATGATGGCCTAGGCACGTGCTCTTCAAAGATGGCTTAGCGGTGAGTGCTGCTTCTTGCCTCCTAGACGGCCAGTGATATCATTGGGGGATTGGAGGAGGCAGCCCCATGTGTTACCTGAGAATTCTGGAAGAGAGATGGAGAAGGGGAAAGATTTGACAATCTGATACTCATGCATGTATGATAAAATTAACGCTCTTTTCATTGTATAGCATACAATACACTTGGTACAATATTTTGTTGCAAAGCACGCTCATGCTATCTCTTGGTGAAACTACGAATAATGTGGCACTGATAGCAAATTAGCAGCATGTGCAGAGCAGATAACGGAAAAAAGTTGGAAGATGTCGCTTTATGTTTACGAGTGTAAGCTAAACTGTGCAGTCGGTAGACACGTGCTGATTTTAAAAAAGTTTATTAAATATATAAAATACAAATTTGTTATAACCCAGACATGTACCATCACCGGCATATGTAGGCACGCTGGTAGCATCATAGTCATGATGCTGAGACATCTCATCCCTCTGGTATCATTTTTATTAGTTTGGTACTAAAAATGTGCTGGAATTATGTGTCTTCTTTTATTGCTGTAGCAGGTAAAATTTTGCACTTTCTGTAGGGTACACCATCTTGCTTAAATATCTAGTGTCTTAATTGAAAAGCTGAAGTCAGTGTGACTTCACTTAGGACATCTGATCTCCATGAAATTGAACCTTGAAGAAGTGCTTTAAAAATGCTATTACAAAGCACATTTGAATTTACCTGAATAGTAAAGTTTACATGTTGCCAGCTGAGATTTATTTTACTTTACCTTAAAAAATCTAAAACGAAATGTACAAATCCCAGTAAAAGCATTAAACGTTGTCACAGTTAGTCCTGTGGTATAAGAAAGTTATAAGTGTTAATAGGGCGCTATCTCAGCACGGAAGAAGCACGAGATGTTTCAGGATGTTTAGGGGCAGACGTGGTAGGACCTCACGGCGGTGAACACTTACTCTTTCCCCTCTTTGTTGACCTAGATGGACACCAGTTGTTGGATTACCACGAAAAGAACTGTATAGAGGTCGGATGCAACATCCAGCGAAAAAACAAAACAACGATATGCTCGAGCCACGCTTCCGATGCAACCACTTACCACCATCTTGGTTGCGCGACTGTCCTTTGTTTGCTGGTCCACCAGCGGCACCAACCACAGACTGCAAGGGCTGCCAACAATAGCAGCGCCTGGTGGGAGATTCAAATTTCATCTCGCAAGTTCATAGTTTTGGTTCACTAAATATATACACGAATGTTTATACCACTACAGCAAGACACCAAAATAATGTACACAAATTTACACGTCAAAACATCCCGGCCACCTTGAAACTACGGTTTCAACACGTCACTGGGCAAGGGACAGAGTTTCACCACTGGTCGTTTAGTCAATCC
>PNEQ01099102.1:12875-26529 GCA_003012365.1 Medauroidea extradentata | reverse complement strand
CGCGCCGCGCCTCGCCGCCTCGCGGAAAGCGCGCTCGAACGCTTCCCTGACTGTTCCGGAGAAACGGCGTCTGTGCGGCGAGGCGCGGCGCGGCTGTATGGGCGCACTCCTATTGGAATACATGTATTTTTCTCGAACGGTCGTTCTCCACGGCGGCGCGGTTCTGCGCGGCGCGTCTCAGTGTGCTTCAAGCTTTATACCATAACATTCACACAAATAAATAATTGAAATGCGCAATAGGTATAATTGTTGTGTAGGCTAATTATTAACCTGGCCTGCCATAGACTGATCAAGTAGTTATTGTTAAAGTCACGCATAATGGCGGCTCGAGGGTTGTTGCCAGGTAGGGCTGCAGTTGCCAAGAGCTGTACAGGATTGTGCGCTGGTTGACTCTACAGCCACTGACATTCTGATGTGCAGGTGCCTCTTACTACTGAGTGGTCACAATACATCTAGTAGCCGGCAAATCATTCGTGGTCATTGGACTACGGCACGTTTATCAAGAGTGTAGTTCTGACTATCTGCAGCCCCACCTGGCAAAAACCCACGAGCCGCCACTGGTCGCACGTAAACATTTTATAGTTGAAACGGTGGTATACGACATTGTATTGGCTGTTATTTATGCCCAACTTCCTACATTCTGTCTATGACTTTTTTTTCACATTGCGTAGCCTTTCCATTTTTATTTTGCCTGCTTATAAGCGGTCTGTTTTGATTTAAGATTTAGTAAATCATAACAAAGTATTTTTAATGTTGTTGTAAAACAATACTTACAAGATAATAAAATATTTAAAATATAGTGCTTGCAAACACTAAGATTAATTTCCCAAAAGGCAACTTTAAACTATGTGATGTTCTATAAAGTCAATTATGTTTCAGACTTGTGCATTGTGCAGTACATGTTTTCAAAGTACTGAAATACATTTGGAATAAACACACACAGAACTCTTGTTGGCGTGAAAACACTACGCCGTATTTTATCATTGTAATTATACGAAAGTGTTACATTTATTGCGAGTATTGGTTGTCAAAGCACATATGAGTAAAAGAACTTACCAACTAAATTGTAGCAAAACCAGTCGCATTCCTCTTATAACTTCAAATTTCGAAGAGCCAATGGCCTGTATTTTTTAGTAATGGTACATATCGCCAATTAAGTTAATTTTTATTCTCTCTTTTATATTTGCATATTAAAAATAAGAATTTATTGTTGTTACGTATGAAATTCGACATATCTGAAGGGTTAAATTAAACAGACATTTAAGTGAAAAAAAAAATCTTATTTTGAGTAGCAATTTTGCCACAAATGAATCCTGTATTGTAGTCTTAGTCTATACGTATTGTGAACCCCGTTAACATAATATTCAGACAATGTTACATGAAAAGAATATGAAATAAAATTCTGTTTTGTTTGATTTTTTAAACAATTTTTTGAAAGTAAAATTATTGCTCTGAAAACGTTGCTTTCGTATGATGGTCCTAAGTGTGTATATGATGTACCTGATGCAAGGAAATTATATAAGTATTTAATATAAAACACAGTGACTGTTATAATGATGGTGAATTCCTTTATTGTACTGTTGTTCACAGAAACATGTAACAAGGATTCATCAGCTAATCACGCCTATATAGATTTAGTGCACTTTACAACAAACTTCTTTGTAAAACTGAGTTACAAGATGAAATCTGTACAAATATAGGAATTAAAAGAAATTATATTGACTGTATTACAGGCCATGCTACTACTTGCAAAGTTTAACTATTATGTTGATAACTACACAAAGCAAACCTTAAGTGTGTGTTTACGAATTTTCTAATGAACAGAATATTAGTCCTCGGAATGTGTGCGTATCTTCAAACATTGTATTACAATGGAGTGTTCCCAAGTCCTCGTATCCAGCGTGAAAAGCTACGTAGATGTGTGCAGGTTGTGTGTTAGCTTCTGTGTAATTGTCCTCGTTTCAAATAAACAAAACGACACTTAACACACCGAGTGTAAAGGTGTGTGGTTTCAGTCGATACTAGCACAACGTGGTGGTGACACACATGAACTACAGGACATGACATTATACCGTCAACCCGAGGGCATAGTGAAAATTTTTAAAAATCAAGTTTTTACACACCATGTTGTTTTTACAGCGTGAATCCGAGGTCTTTCTATTCGAGGACCTCTGTGACGTCCTCGGGTTGAAAATTGTCCTTGGAACCACGTTGAAAAACTACGCCTATGTCCTCGAAACGTACCTTAAGTACACTCTAACACACACAAACACTAATTTAGATGGGTAAAACAGGGTACGCGTTGGGGAAAACGGGGTGCTACCCTGTTTTACCCATTATCTGTGTACCCGGTTTTATCCTACATGCAGTTCTCCAACAAAAATGGCCACAGGAAATTTAAACACGTGTCAATAACTTCAGTTACTATGGCATACCATGACAAATACAGTACGTTAATTGAATACAACTCACCATAAAATATATCTGCAACCACTTATTAAATATTACACAGCTAATGAATGCTAAACTTTTTAACGAAACACCACAAATTTGTAAAAGTCAATTATTACGCACGACAGAATACTGCGCGACATTTCATACTACCTCACTCTAGTGGCGACGTGTAGAGCAGTAAGTTACCGCGAATACACACAGATAGCAGCATGTGTACGGGAAATAACAGCGGTACCCTGTTCTACCCAACAACCCTGTTTTATCCTCCTCTCCCCTACTCTTTTGATCAAAATATGTTCAATCAGCCTCCATTTTGGAAAAAAAAGGTGTGAACAAAAAAATTTAGTAAATGCAATTCGACGTACATGCATACTTTTTTTTTTTTTTTTAAATCTTAACATTTTCTCCTGATATTTCGCGTGTTCGGATAAATATTCAGATAGATGTCTCACTATGCTACAAGTATAATTATGCTGAAAATATCAATGTGGCTATCGTTTTGAGCATATGAGCACAATATGAACGAAGTACACAAAAAGTCAGGCCAGCTAAGTATATGGTGTATAAAAACAGAGTTTTATGAAGTTCGGAGAAATAATTTTCAGATATGGCACAGGTGTAGACTTGAAAAAAATCGCGTTTTCTTTTAGACCAGGTGTGTCAAACTTGCAGCTCACGGCCCTCTTGCAGCACACGAGGAATGTTTTGTGAACCTTCTCACATATTCTGCTAAAAAATCATTAATTGCCACTATTTCGAAATTATGTAGTTGACATGAACTAAATACATAGAAGTCAAGACCTCAGACTAGCTTCTTTATTTGAAACGAATTTTAAGAAATTCTAAAATACGCTTCCTTAGATATCTGGTGTAATCGAAACATTCTAAAATGGTCGCAGTTTTGGAGATACGAACATGGTATAAATAAGTACACGAAAAGTCAAGTAAGGTTGTGTGTACAAGTTTGATAAAATTGGGTTGATAGATTCGAAAGTGGGACAAACAAACACACACGGACACACATACATACAGGCAGAAAGGCTACTTCCTGTTTTTCTTGGAAAAGCAAGCTAATAACAAATTTAATAATTTTTTTTTTTTTAAATGACCGAATTCATGTAGCACTCGTCTCACGTTAAGGCGTGCATTTCCCGTGTACAACAACCCTGAAGCGACCTCTAGCGAGGTCACTTTTAAGGTTTTTGTACATCTTATGCTGAACGATGTAGACGACGGAGGGGTTTTCCCGGGGCCCTCCCGTTTCCTCGTTATTGTATTCAAGTAACATTCCACGACCTCATTTCACATTCATCGCCTCTTCTGAAATGCTCAGATGTTAAGAGCAATATAAACGTCTCAACCAATACATTGTGTTTATGCAGAATTTCTATTTAACATTGTATTGTGTACAGGATGTACCTAAATTCAACCGAAAAACTTCGGCAGCTGATTTGTCATGAATAAAAGTGGCCAAAACTGTACAAAACTCACCAATAAATTAAGTCTATTTGAAAAATATGTATTACCACCTATGAAAGAGTAGTTGAAACACTTGTTTTTTTGCCAGTAACACTGCTATAGTTAAATACGTAACGTTTGATCATACTGTATAATGACTGTAGGAAACCAACAAAAATAACTTTTGGATGTGAACCGAGCATACGAAAACGGATTGTTTGAAATATAATATAAATAATTATACCCAGCTTATCGTTTTGATTGATTAACTGGTTTTTATTTTGTCTTTCAACAATGTACAACTTCCAAATTTTTTTATCATTAATTCTAACAGTAATTCACTTTTTTTTTTACATATTTTTAACGAGGAATCGCATGCCGAAATTTGCCGGTTGTAATTCAATATACTCTGCGTGTAAATTCTGACATGTTTTTTTTTCTGCAGAGTTCTAAGTGTTAAAAAATAAATGATAATTTTGATAAAATGAAGGTAATACCACTCCAGATGCTGCGTTGAATTATGTCCGTAACTCCATTTGCTCCAGCCTCCAGCCACTATTACAGTTACATAGGGAACACCATCTGGATTCATGTGTCCTTTTTCCACCGCCTCACTGCGCTCCAATACTCCTGCGTCTGTTATAGTTGTTTCCAGATAGTCATTCCAAATCTGCAATTTGATCTAATTATGTGTACAAACTCGTCACAAGTTCCAGCACATTTTCTATTAATTAGTATATTTTATTTATTTAATAAAATAAACCAACCTTTTCCAAATGGATTTCCTTTTTGAAGATTGTATTTTTACTCGTGGCAGGTATTTCTTGAATATTCAACACATTTTCAATTTTCGCATATCCAATTCCATTTGTGAGAGCTGCCCAAGCGGCAGTGCTATTGTTTGTTTCGTTGCCAGGGTTTTCATTGTATATTCGAAATTCTCGATGGCAGCTACATCATTCCAATACACGGTATAGGGATCATTGCGGTTGCGTGCTTGAACATCTAAGTTCTGGCAGAAAATATTGTAGATTATACCTGAATTAATAGGTAGCCTAGAGGTAGGGACGCAAGAAATTTTCACAATAATCGTCTGTAAGTTTCATAGATAACTTTTTTTTTAACATGCTGTCAATATGAAAACTCACTTTGGTCCAGAAAATGCTTTCCACAGAATGTGATTTTTCTACAGCTATGTATGCTTAATTTTCGGCGAACTTATGATTTTAGTATACTACAATTTTTTCCTGAAGTGAGAGAGTGAAATATTGGGAGAAACGTGAGATCTCCGAGAAAACCTGCCGACCAGCGACATTGGCACAATTCTCACATGCGAATATCCGAGAACCGACCCCGGCGGGAATCGAACCCGGATCGCATTGGTGGGAGGCAAATGGTCTAACCATTCGGCCACCGCGGCCATTAATTTGTCCTAAATTTTTACGAAGAAAATCCCTGTAGCTTTATAAACAAATAATTTTACAGGAACATTTTTGTACATTTCCAAAATTTTGTAAAGTTATATTTTACAAAAAAAAATTACAACACAGAAACTGTCGAGGTATGCAAGGAATTCCTTTGCAGTATTACAAACTGTACCTTTGTAACTTTACAAACGAATGTTTTTACAAAAAATGGATTTATATAAGTACAAAGTAAATTGTTGTGAATTTTACACATTTTTAGAGTGTACGTTAAATGCTAAACGGAATCGTAAAACACGAACAGAGAATTATGCGTCGGAATTTGCTGTATACGTTACTGTGATGGTTACATCCAATGATATGTATAAATATACATACATATATATATATACATACATACACATACATACAGGGTGTAAGGAAATTAATAGCCCAAACTCCGGGAGGTGATTCCTCATGAAAAATTTAGTCAACTTTATATAGGACACTTTTTTAAAAAAAGTGAATATTAAGGGCGGAATAAGCCCTTGAAAATCGTATTTTGTCAGAAAATCAAAAACGGTCAGGAGTTACGGTACTTTGAGTGGTGTTACGTATTAATGAGATCTTAAACGTGTAAAAGTTCCAGCCTTCTAATCGTCCCCTTTTATGAAAATAATAGGGTTTGCCTCCCTTATATTGTATACAATTACGTTGGCGTTACGGTTTGTGAACAATACATGTTGTCTTATTGGACTGTGCACCGTAAGGAACAAAAAAGTTCCTCTTGTCGCAAATGCCTAGAATGTACCGTTTACCAGAAAATGAACACAATTATTCTGTACCTGGTATGTAGGTAAAATGCTACATCCGATAAAAACGGATTTGTACCATGCTCTCTGGAAAATTCAACCCGTGATGCAGTTGTTTAAACACCAAAACATATAAAGCTAAACCTGAGTATTTAGGGGCCTACATTTTTATCTACATAGCCTATAGGGTGTATTCAAATTAATTGAAAAAATTAAAACAAGTAATACTATTAACAGTCTTAAACAACATTGGTGCAACTTAAAAAATTCATAAAGCATTAAAATAATAAGATTACACCCTTAGAAGAAAAAGGTACAAAAATATAAACTATGAAAACCTTATATGTAGGATATAATTGCCAACAATTACCTAGTTTATTTTGATTTGCGTGCAACAGAACAATTTTTTGAAGGTGTCCTTGGTGTTATAAATCAGGTGCAAAAATGTAAGAGTTCAGAGAGTTTCACTACATCTGAAGATGCATTCTTCAAATTGATCAAATACACTAGTTCACTAGTTTAGTTATAATAACAAAAACAGTCTTCTATACCTTTGAATGAATTCCAATGTGCTTGTCAGCCGAGCATTGTACTTAATGTTAAATACAAAGTATGCAGTAAACACTACACCCACAGCTGTCACAATATCACTTGCGTGTAAAATAACTCGTCCTTCCACCACCACTAGAAACTTCTCCGCTGTGTACATGGATTGACCTATAAACATATAAATGGCCCATCACCACTAGAAACCAGTTGCTTCAATGTATTAATAACAATACAGTGGATTTTCTATCCTCAGTTTCTCATGAGACTGACAAAATAGGTCCATACATGATGGATTTCAATGGATGTGGTCTTTTAATGCAGTAAAATAAAGAAATGGAGGCCCCAGAATGTGTTCTATGGATGCATACATTTCAATCCATCAGGTTTCAATACATAGAGAACCCACTATATATTTCAGTCAGCCTGAAATATACTTTCAAATCAAAAAAATGTGGGGTGACTGACACACGAAAGCACAATATATACTAATTTCAAATAGGACATTTCAGAGTTATGCACGTAAAATCTTTGTAATGTTGTCATATCTGGTATGAATTGCAGTCACCCACATGCTTAACCATTGTAACTGGAAACGAAAAGCTGTTGTCACCTGTATGGCTATTTCATTCATCAGAATTTATTTACACGTTGCACATCAGTTTAATCACACAACATATTTATTAATTGAGAAAAATTGTCATGTCACTGTTTATTTTATATAATCTCTCCCAGATTATGAACATTTGTATCTTGCATCACAGCACTATCTCCATGGAGCCTAAAATGGTTATCAAATTCTCTACAAACCAATATTGGACAGCTCTATGCCAACAACACTGGGAAAAGTGCGAAAAAAAAACCTAGCGGCTTGATGTGAAACTAATACATACTTCGGAATAATTTTTGTTTACTTAATGTTGTTTATTTTTTTAACATGCATTAATTAATATTTATATGTTTATTGTATTGCGATTTTGTATTTACACAATGCAAATTTGGTTGTGCCAACGAAAGTATGTTCTCTATAGTGAAATAAAAGTTATTTTCCCAAAGTTTTATGTTGGCAGGATACATCTAAATTCGAAGTGTGCTGTTCTCTGGTGGCTTGGCGTGAAAACACAATAATTCTCACAAAATCGCTCAAATGGTCTGAATTGTTTTATAGTGTATTTGAGATTGCCAATACTTATACCCAAAGAGAACTAGCTTCGAGATATAAACAACTTGGGTGTCATAAATCAGCAGCAAACCGTGCAAGAGGCAACAACTCATACATAAACTGCAACCAATAAAATTATATCCAACAACAATGGTGTTCTTTTTCTTTTGCAAGCTAATGAAAGTTGCTTATATCATTTATATTACACATGACTGTTGTGGCCACAGTAAATTTACGCCATGAGACTACAAAATCTGGTTGGTTGTTACAGTCTTGCACAGTTTGCCCTCGACGTGATAGCACTTGTTCAACAGTTAGAGGAGCTCCTTGTACCTTGGGACACTTTTGACACATTTGCAAAAAAATACTATTTGTTTTTGCCCAATTCATTCATACTGCATGCCAAATACAATTATGTCCTTAAGTTACTTACGAAACATGTTAAAGATAGTCTAGCTAATTTTGATATGTTGCAATAATTAATCAAACAGTAACATGCAACGTGTCCCAAGGTACAGTGCATGTTTGTACCTTGAGACATAATATATTGTACTTTGGGACAGTGTAGAAAACCCTTAAAAATACATGTCAAGGGACAATAAAAATTAATTAATCATTGACAAAACTAAACACCATGTTATATTAATATAGCCAAATGCACTATAATGTCTCATAAACTATATACTTGTACTACATGTTCATAAATAAAGATTTAAATGAAAATTTCTACATTATGAATGAAAATACTAAACAAAGAAAACATTTTTTAAAAGTCAAATTGTTAAAAAATCAACATATTCCTAAGGAACATTTCACTGCACATTAAATTTTTCAAGACAGACTGGGAAAGACATTTGTGACTGCCTTCTTGCTGTTCCACCAACAATAGCAGGTTGTGGAAGTTTCAAAATAATGTCACATCTAGAAGTTATGTAAATGTTGCAGTCATCAACATAAACAAATTTGTTAGAACATTTAAGTCGTTTTAGATATTTAACATTGAATTCATCCTCTTCATCAGCCCCAACAATGTTTACAACATAGTGCTGAATCGTTTTTTTGCCACTTAGTTAATAACACAGAAGTCACCAACTGCAATGTTTTCCAAATCATAAAGTTCGTCAGTGTCAGACTGTGCACAGATATCGATGTCATCCACTGAAGATCCAAAGGAAAGGACATCATCATCATCATCTGATTCATCACTAGTAGTTTCTGGGAGTTTTCTCTTAAATGCTTTCTTGTTTACAACAGCAGTTATTTTGGCCTCTGATTTTTTCTTTAACATTTTTGTTTTCCTTACAGCATGGTCATCTTCTAATACGATCTTTTCTGGAGTGTCAGTTAATATCCGACATCTTCCTGGCTTTCTGCCCCCCTTTCTTCCTGTTCGAGATGGAGCTTTCGGAAATGGGCGAATTTGTTCTGGAGTACGATGAATACCTGAAAACGAGCCCTGATCCTCTGGAATACCTAATATCTCCTTTGACAATGCACCAAATGAAGACAAAGTTCCATTAGGGGAACCAGGTATATCACCAGTAGAATCAATAGGCTTATCAGCCGGACCAGACGTCTCACCAGCAGGATACATAATCTTACCAACAGTATAAGGTGTCTCAACTATGTCATAAATAGTCATACCAGCAGGACGAGTTTTGTCACCAGTGGTATCAGTGATCATAATTGCAGGAAGAGATATCTCATTAGCTGTACGAGTAGTCTTACCAGTAGGATCATGAGACTCAGCTGACATGGCAGGGGTCTCATCAGCAGGAATTTAAGCCTTTGATGAATGTTGTAGAGGTCTGTTGCTTACTTCTGCTGACAAAAATTCATCATCGCCGAATATTTCCGAGTTCAGGGGCCAAATTCCTGAAACACGGAAACCTGATGAGATGTTTGCAGGAGTAAACGCCTACGAGCTCTGCAACGTCATACAACGAAACAGGTTTTCCTCGATTCAAAAGCATCCATTCTGTGCAAGCACGATTGTAGTATTTCTTGAACGGCCCAAATACTGAACGGTCCAATGGCTGCAACTTATGGCTAGTGTGCGGTGGAAAGGTAAGCATTACAATACCGTTCTCCTTAGACAGTTGCACAGCTTGAAGGGAAATGTGGCTCTCGTGGTTATCAAGAATCAGAAGAACTTCGTTTCCTTTAGATGGTTTCACTATAGGTATGAAATGGTTCAAAAACTGCATAAATATTTCCCTGTTTGACCATCCACTTGGATTCGCAGCTCCAATTGTCCCTGGTGGAGAGTTCTTTAACATGTGCTCTTTAAAATGCACACGTGGGAACACAAGACGTGGTGGAATAGCTGATGAACCACTTGCATTTACACATGCAATCATTGTTATATTAGTTCCTCGCTCTGCAGATGTTGCACTACCAACTTGCTTTGACCCCTTTTCTGCTAGAACACGGATAGGCACGTAGACAGTAGGACAATTAGTTTCATCTATAATCCAAATGGAATTTGGGGAAAATTTCCACTTTTCCTGCACCTCCATCAGCTTACTGAAAAATAGATTAACATTGTGGCGATTGAAGCTAGACATACGAGACAAACTTGTTGATTGTGGCTTACGTAGAGAAAGCTTGTCCTTGTATTTATTGACGAATGTAGCATACCATTGTTTCCCTGCCATTTTTGTAGTATCCCAAGAAGGTGGATGTTGTTTACCATTTGCCACAGCATATTCGTAAGCAAGTTTTTTTACTTCTACAGTAGAGAGTCCATAATGCCATTTTGATGCAGTAACTAAATAATTCAAAAGAATATGCTCCTCCTTTTGAGTGAAAACCTGCTTAACTGCATTTGAAGCAGTGTACTCAAATTCCTGTTTTCCTGATTCTTTGTGGCTTTTCAGGTGACGAGAAAGGAAAGATTTGGTGACACCAAAATTCTCAGCTGCTTTTCTTATGCTCATTTCTGCTGAAATGACAGCCCTTGCTGCTGCTTCCTTATCTCCTGGTACAATTTCTTTCCTCTTGTTTCCTGTTTTACTTCTTCCCATCATGAATTATCACCATACACAATTTTCTGAAACGAAAACCCTTATTTCAGAAATTTAAATTACATACATTGTACCTTAGGACATAACATGTACCTTGGGACATGTCCCAAGGTACAAGAATTACAAACAACTGCAGAAAACTTAAAATATTTTTCTTAACCTACAAATGCAGATATGTAAGTATTGTTTTTAATTAATAAAATAGTGCAAAATGTTTTACCATAAAGTTGGTTGATGTCAATAAATAAATTCTTGCAAAAAAATACAACTAAACGCAATGGAAAACTTTACCTTTACTCCCAAAAACAGAAAACAAACTGCACACACTTAACACTCCCTCCAATTTCAGTGTTACATCTGTTAATGCAAAGATAATATCATACGTCAACTACTTAAAATATATGAACATATTCCACACTCTAAGAGCAGCACAATCGTTCATGTCCCAAGGTACAAGGAGCTCCCCTATGTTCCAATTGTAAAAGTGAAGTCTATGATTATGCAAGCAGAACAGTTGAACACTGAGTGTGTGATGTAATAGTATACAATGCTCTTTGCTTCTAGTTTGTGTTGGAAGTAAACAAGCACTAATATAATGTAACTAAAAAAACAGGAATGAAAATATTGAGTCTCGTAAACAGCAGGGATGTTATACACAGAAACAATAGGAGATGCAACCAGATAAAAAGTACCACGGTAATTAGCAGTGGCCCTCGTACAATAGCGCAATGTGACGAGATGTGACACCACACTAAACTAGGGATGTTACCAATGCATCAGCAAAGGATCAGAACCGGCCTATTTCCATAATTCCAATTATTTTGTACTTACTGCCACATTATGAGATATATTTTAATTTAAACAAAAACACTAACTTCAAACTATTCGCTAGACGAAACACGCCAAAGGAGGTTAATTATAAAAAAAAGCCACAATTGCTTTGAAGGTGAAATGTTTATTGCAGTACAGAATATGGTTTAAATTGTAAGGTTATGTTCAGGGTGTACGCTACTTGAAACGTGAATTGCAACATAATGTACTGTAGTAATACCACTATAATTCAATTTTACTAGGTCTAATAAGTAAACATTTTTTAATGTCTACCAAATTAAGTACATCTCAAACTGTATTAATTTTTAGGCCTTCTGGCCGCACAAATGATGTCCACGGACCGCAAGTTGTACAGCCCTGACCTACACAATGAACTTAACGAAAAGTAGTCAATGTTGAAGTTATGTATAGTAGCCAGTGACATAATTTGGTTAAACTTTTTTAGACCATAGCACCCAATAGGTTAGTTCAAATAAACTACAAGAAAAAAAATTGTAAAAAATACTTTCTACTCGATGATGTAAGACTATCAAAAAAAACAAAGAACTGTTGTAAAAGTAGATCATAGTTATATTAAACACAATATCACACAGTTATTTTTAGTACAAAAAATTCCAATATTCATACCTAAAGGATGTCATTGGCATCTTCCACTTCTTCAGTAGTTGAGAACTCCTATGGAAACAAATACATTGTTTGTGTATGAAAAATTGGTTATACTATGCAAGATGCATATTAATAACACATTGCCTAATATATATACAAAATGAAATAAAGCCAAACTTAAACAGTGGTAGTTTTGGAAATACTGTGATGTGTGTGTACTAATAAATGTCAAATCTGTGGCTCCATTCATGCCCAATTTTAAGGTGTTAATGAGGTGGCCTTCCAAATGAGAGTTACAAGGAAAGCTGTACTGAGCTATTAATATCATCAGTTAAATAAGCGGATTATCCGATTTGTGAATTGTCTGCAACATATTTAGAATTGTGTGCGAAACTGTAATACAAATGAGTAGATCAATTACTTATTTCACCAAGTCCATTCGTTGGTTTGTTAATTGCATGCGCGACATAATACGACTCAGCTGATGAAACATTTTACAGTTACTGGTGTAATTCCAACAGCACTAAATCACAATCTTTTAATATGGGAACAATCTTGATCATAGTTTATAGGCCCTGCGATCGAAGCAAGGATGAAAGTGAATTATCTGTGATTTTGCATTATCCACAGCATTTGTCTGCCAGTAGCGCTGATAATCTAGAGTTTACTGTATAAGGTAGGTAAGCAGACTTTATGTCTCGTCAACTTCATTAGAGATAGTGACACATAATACAAGGCCAGGCACTAGGAAAGTAGGCGGTCATGGCCTTTCGTAAGAAATCATCCCAGTATTCGCCAGGATTGATTTCGGGAAACACGGAAAAACTAAAATCAGGATGGCCAGAGCCAGGGTTCAAATCCCAGTCCTCACGAATGACAGTCTTAACATAGCACCACCTCATTCGGTGAAGGTATGTATAATAGTATCAGTAAAAAGTATTCATTATCACAAGAAAAAACTTTACAGACAACTCCATTCTGAACCGATCTCCACAAGAAGTGTTTTAAGTTCAAAATTTTAACATCTACGGACAACTCAATATCTATGTATGCAAATACAACACATTCACAAGTTAAATGGCTGTGCGAATACACAATTTATTATTGATATGACCAAATCACAGTTTTACATCTTCATGAAAATGACACGTGTTTGTTACACATTGCATATAGTGCTGCAAAGTGACTAAAAAAATGGCCAATCTATATATTCTTAAGTATTTCTTTAAAATTCTTTAGTTATTTATTTACTAAACCATTCAGAGCAGCGTTTACAAACATGAAAATGACGACCTTTGTCCTTTGAGCAACAACCATATCAACGACTTCAACCCCCCCCCCCCCCCCCCCCCCCCC
>PNEQ01099102.1:0-12775 GCA_003012365.1 Medauroidea extradentata | reverse complement strand
TAGTAACATACAACAATACATCCACACAAACTATAAAAAAAATTTTTTTATCAAAAAATAAAGCAATTCAAATTTTTTACATCAAATAAGTTCTTAAATATAAAATTGTAATACTTTCAAGTACTATTTCAAACCGTCGTCTTATAGACACGAATAATTTTTTTGTAAAAACTCTTTAATAATTTGAACTGCCACATGAAGTCAAAAAGTTTTAAAATTTAGTCCCAATCTTCGTCTAAATTTCAATAATGTCAAATAAATTTTTAACAAGATGAGAAAATCTTAAATGAACTGAAAAATGCCCCACAACAAAGTCACCTTTGTTAATACTATTTCTAATATTGTATTCGGTATTTGCTTCAAATTTAATAAACAGTATTCGCGCAGCCCTACGACCACCAACAATTATGAAGTTTATGTTGAAATATATTAACTATTAAATAACAATATAACTTACAGCCGTGACTCTAATGAAGCACTTGAAGTCTTCATTAAAATTTACCGCTGCCATATTGAGAACCGCCAGGAGGTCAGGTTTAGTAGAACTTGCAACTTTCTTCGCTTTCCCATCAGCAATCGCTACTGACAGACATGCAAGTTGACGTCTACCTGAAACAACAAAAAACTTTCTTGTGTATTCTAACTGCCTTGCAGAGAATTCCAACAACAAATCTTTCGCACCAACACCTGTTAGTCTTTGAAAGTGTAGCAAAAGAAACTGCGGTTCAGTCAGGAAAAGCCACACCTTCTTTACCATTGTGCACTCAGCCTTCGAATTGACCAAATCCCTTTGCAATCCATAGGTAATATCCATATCATGTGCAATGGCTTCTTTATTCCAAGATTCAGGGTCAGATTTGTACATCTCTGACAATCCAACTCTCATGTCTTCCAACTTCTCTTTCGTTATTCCGTCAGGTAGAACAGCTACAGACCATTCGATGCAACCATACTGATCCATTTTTTTGTCTCTTTTGAACAAGTTCATCATCACTAAGAATAGATTTACTTTTTTCCTCGTCGCTCATTATCGCACCGATGCTCAAGGCACTGAAGCAGTCCTGAGTATCCACTACATAATTCATTACCGTCTAGATCTGTTTCCTTAAAATGAAAAGGAAACCTTTCAACGATCATCTGAGCGATGGATCGCCACACTCGTCTACCTGGATTTTTGCCCCTTAATTTTCGTAGCACTTGTATTAGTACATCATTCACAACTGTGCGTCGTTCTTTAGGAAGAAGCTTTACATTAGCAGTCAAACTGTTTATATGTGTCTGCTTGTTAAGGTCAATATAGTTTAAACCTACAGCAGTACTACCACTTGGTATTGGGACAAGTTTGCGTACAGCCTGGCTGTGATTCTCATTACTAACTTGCATCGAAGCAACTACTGGCAACTGCTGCAATTTTTTTCTTGAAACATAGAAATGAAGATCACTTCAGTCAACACAGTATAAGATGGCCAATTATGTTCCAGTGCATGTGATGCTATCATCCTAAAACATCAAAATCCAGAATAGTTTATGTGCACCTTGCGACATTTTTGCACAACTAATGTGGTCTTAAGAGTACATGAGATGTAAGTGGGTAAATATGATGTAAAAAGGACCAAAATGCAAGGGTAGGGATAAATGACAGTAACGTACATCATTGTATAGCACAAAACTCACGTGTCAAAATAGAGGTGATCCTGCTGGGAAACATACTATAAGTTTCACCTTGCAGGCATGTGAATAACTACTATTTTAACCACTACCCCAAATAAAGTGCGAGACTGGGTATTAAACCTAGTTAACATGCAATTATCATTCTCATATTTATACACTATTTTAAAAAGTACCATATTTTTAAATTACATTTGTTTACTTCGTAAGTCACGTAAGAGTGGATGGAGAATAGTATTGTATATTTGTAAGCCTACAATGCAAATAAGTATGCATGTAACTAGGGGTGGTCCGATATGGAAATTTACCCAATATTAATTATATCTGATACATTACCGATAATCCAATTCAATATGAAAAAATAAGTATTATGACCAATTTCGTTTTCTTTAATAAAAAAATTTAAAACATGTGATTTAGGTAATAAAAACACAGTAACATACAAATTTTCAAACTGTCCACTAACAAAAAGGTTCATACTAGAAAATTCTATAGTGTCAATCTTAGATTGCTGTACAGGGCTTATGGCGCGCGCGGTTGCCAGATCGTACAAGCATTGTGGAGATTAAGAGACGCATTACTTGGAATTTTGAGTAAATTGAATTATATTAGGAGTTATTTGAACAAATATAATTGTAACTTGTAATACTTTATACGATTACGCTAAGAAATCTGTACTAGATTATATGTCATACAACTACTACAAAATAAAAAATAATTCATTAACATCCACTCGTGCGAATTATTTGGAATAGTAATATGCATTTACAAATTTAATATTACATACATCTCAATTACTTTCGTTACTATTGACCAAGCGTGAGATGTCTTTGATACTATTGCAGAAATAGTAGAAATGATAGGTAACTGTAGTAGATCTTAGCCTTAAGGTGGTATTACGGCAATAAAAAAGAGCATATATCGAACTGGGAAGTATTTTTAAATCAAATTTTAACGTGTATTTTTATTTTAAACAATTAAAACTAGAGGTTAGGGTGATTATATAGACCTACTTAACTATATTTTCCTCAATTAACTAATTAGTCTTAACAAATGTAATTTTTGTCATCAAATAATCAAATAGTGTAATAAAAACAGAGGCCAAATTGGTTTACGAGAAATTTGTTTAGGCCTACATTCATTTTTCCCAACAAACATTAGCAGTGCTCTTCAATTCCACCTGAGAGCTGCAAGTGCTTACCGAAGAAGGTTGAGTACGACTGCTCTATAGTAATTAACTTAAATCCTTTATGGTTGCATTTGAGAAACACGAGCATGTTAATATTTTTCTGGTGAATATTTGTTTCTCCACTTAAATGAAAAAATAATAAAATATCAATGAAAACTCATTTGAAGAGAGTGGCTAAAACTGGCCACTGCTATATTTGTTTACAAGTTGACCATTGTGAAATCTAAAGCTGAAAAAAATATTTTTAAAAATGTTATCATAATGAAAATACATTTGTATCATTGCGTTTTGAATTGTTGTTTCCCCAGGGTGACTGACATAGAAACAAATCATGTTATGTTCCTGACTTGCTGGATTTTTTTAAATTTTAACATGAAGTTGTGCTGTTAGGTTCGCCATCACAGTATTGTGCGTGGTTTTTTTACTGGCTCATCTCACTTGTAGTGATTATGAAAACAACCTTTAACATCATATAACTTATTGAGAAAAGATTTAATATCAGTGAGGTAAGGTTAAGGAAAATATGTACACTTACCCCTGGGTTGTATCCCAACTGTTTACTTAATAATAGTAATTTGTTATTGATATTAATTTATATTGTATAAATTGTAATACTTTGTCAAATGGTGAAATTTAGATTTTTACCATGGGTACTACGAATTACTTTCAAGTGCAAATATCCTATACGACTTGATGTTTTCATCTGTGATACAAATATTTCCGATAATGGCTTTATCTGCAGTAAACCGATAAGTTATATTGGATCAGTCCATCACTACATGAAACATCTCAAAATGTTCAAACCATAAATCATAATAGAACAGAACATGTGCAAAACACAAAAATTGCAATACCTTTTTCACGCTCCCACTCTCGTCTTAGTTTGCGTACGTAAACTAGGGGAAGGCATGTTATCACATCTCCTCTAATGAGATCAGCATCCAAATCATTGATGTTTTCTACGCACAATCCCTCCAACACATCAAGAAGGGCATCTAGTTTTGGTTCTTCCAAATTTGAAAGAACAGCTGAAATGCTATCCTTAATTGGTCCTCTCTCCATAAGTCTGTAGCCACAGTATCAACTAATTGAAACTTCACCTAGGAACAAAAAATATCTCTAACAATTCTACAGTGAAACATATGAAGGCGATATTTCATTAATTTAGCACTAGTTTTTTTTTGCATAGATATATCCTGTCTTATAACGCAAAACTATACAGGATGTTTCTTAAATAGGGGGACAAACTCCGCATGCGTGTTCCTCACGAAAAAATAAGACGAAAACATGTTACGCACTTTTCGCCGAAACCTAATATTAAGGGAGTAATGAGCCTTTGAAAATCGAATTTTTAAACCATATGTTCCTGACAAACGATAAACAAATTGACATAAAAAAAAACAATATTTTCTGCATTGCATAATGCTATTGGGGTCGTCAACCCTACCGCCCTTATAAAAATAGCAGGGGTGGCTACCCTCTAATGGCATAGAACAAATTCCATAGGAACAATCCAGGTACTAGTACTATTTCCAACAGTACTTTTTGTCTCAGTGAATACATCTGCGTAATCAAATGTAAGGTTATGTATCTATTGGAGTTTACTGCAATTTCTGACAATCTTTAAACATAACTGAGTCAGACAATGCATTTCTTAAGTGAATAGATATGCTACTGATTAAAATAAATGCACCAATAGAAATATAAAAATAAATATTTTACATACCTTATTGTTTATGAGAAGTTGAAGCTGATTAAAAGTACTCTGTCCCAGGATTATCTCCGATGAATGTTGGCTTAAAATGATAACCATGTTCATCCTAGTGTTACACTATCCTACTAGTGTCAGCATCTCTGATGTACAATTCATAAAATTCCAACGACATCCCTCGATTCTTTCCTCAACACAACGTATACTTATTTGTTCCTACTTTCGAGCATTCTGGCAGTACTTATTTTTTACCTTTGTTATTTTTTTGTTCAAATTTTTTGGTGTGCCTCTTTTTCCACAAAATCATTCAGCCATTTTATTTCATAGATCTCACTTTAATCTGTGTTACCTATTTCATTTCACTTTAATGTGTTCTCACCATTTTTATTGAAAGTTTACAGAAACCAGATGCCTCGAGTTTTCCAACTTTTATAGCTTATATTTCATCTTCTTTTTCTTCTTTTTGTATACATCTATTTGAACATTCAAACTATAGGTGTAATTACTTTAGACATAGTTTATAAGCATACAGTAATATAAAATACGCTTCCCATCTACTCAGCAACTATTTACATTCTCTATCTGTTCCATTTTCTTTGACATATTAATTTAATAGGCTGGCAGTGCATCATTACAGATCAGTACACTTTGTCATACTTTTCTATGGTATTTTATCTTTAGATACTTGAAGTTTTTAATAATGTAATTACATTCCCACATTCCTTACCTCTCATCTGTCAGAACTAATAGTTTTAAAATAATTGTATAGGTATGGAACATTAAGACTGCATCCACTTCTACAAATATTCCAGATTCAAGACGCTGTGCTTTAAAACTATGTGGCGCATTCCCTGTAAACTGTATGCTGGTAGGCAGTAATGGTCACATAAATCTGCTAGTCTAACTAATTCAAAATATTTTTGGCAGTGCTCTTTTATTTCATATACAAACCCTTTGCATAACAATACACTACATCATAAGTACTCACAAGAAGAACAATGGAGTCAACTTTATCTAGTATTAAAAAAAATTGTCTCTATCTGTCCAACACACAATGTGCTTATACTATCTTCCTTGGGATGCAAAATGACGAAACTGTCCTTTTCATACACAATACCACTAACAGTAACTGTGTTGGTCTCACAAAAGCTAGTCAATCCCTTATTTTTAGCAAGGTCTGTACAGTAATGTCAAAGTTTTGTATGGTTACAGGAGTAGCTTTCAGACATGTAGGCTTATTCACATACAAATCTTCTGACACAGCATAAGCAAAATGTAACTGGTGTTTAGAAGCAAGTAATTTTGTGACATTCACAAAATTCTTGCAAGCTCTAATAACACATTTGAAGTAGGAATGCTTACTCTCAAACCTCATTGTCCAACTTCGAATGAGAGGACGAAACTGCAATATCAATGTCGGGTAATAAAACAGAAAATGATGTTTTGGTCTCAACCGGACACTAGCGAACAGTTCTTGACGAAGTTCTAGGTATTCGGTGATCAATGTTCGTAGGTAAGAAACTTGGGCTTTTGAAATGTATGGTGCACAAACTATTTCACAAATAACTAAGTCTCAAGATTTGTTGCCACACTGCATCTTCACTGTCTTGTACATAATCATATACAAATAATGGAAACAGCCTAACTAAACACCAATTTTGTGTTGCAGCACCACCCAACCGTTTACTGTTAGCCACCAATATACTAGGCTTATTATTGGCATCTATGCCAGAATATTTGAAGTTAGTTATTCTTCTGTTGAATGTGGCAAGTGAAAACCATTTCTTGTTGGAAAACAAATCTGTGATGTAAAGTACCATGTCAAAGTCAACTACTCCTTCAAATATATCATGTCCCAAGCAGGGAGGCAAACCTGGATTGCAAACATGTAATTTTCCAATGGCATTGAAAAGAGAATCTGACTTCGCACCCTGAACTGTCTGGATTTCTCTTTCTTTCAACTCCTTTGCATTTACTTATAAGACTAAGCTGTTCTCAATGGTTTGACATCATATGGCGCTGAATGAAATTCTTCTTGCATTATGGGACAGTAGCGACAAAAGTGATTTGCACCAAAACTAGATTGAAATCCCCCTATGATGTGTGTTCCTAAGTTGTCACCAGCCATAAAAGTTAAGCAAACTTGCCACTCCTGGTCTTTGTACAAAATACCATTATTTTCCAAAGATTTAAAATCTTCCAACAAGATATGGAAAATTTTACTCAGCTCAAATTCTTTCAGATGTTTACTTTTGCAAAGTAAGACAAGATTGATGCTGTCAACTATATTTCTGTTTTCCGGCGCTAAATTACCAATAGTGAAATACACTGCCAATACTTTGTGTTTGCACTTGGCTGAACCCAAAGGATTAACAACTTCAAACTCATCTTGGTGCATGATTAAATGTATGGTATCAGCAATATCATAATGATTCTTGAAAACATTCCCATCGGTGAAATCAGACAAAAAAGTTTCATTTTTGTGGAGACTGCTACGGAAGGCTTCAATCTGTTTTTTAACAGTTTCATCTTTGAGAAAAACTCTAAGAGATTCTTTTATAGGAACATAACTACAGTAAATCTGATTTCCATTACTGTCTACACCCAAAACTAATTTCACTGATTGGTATGACATCAAATGTTTCCTTAAAATACCTCTTCCTAGTGTAGGTTGTTTCAAAACGTATAGTTTCTGGAGTGGAATTTGAGGAATTGTGAGTTTTGTACAACATGTTACTATCCATAACTTTAGATGAAATTTTTTGCACCTGTTCATCAGATAATCCAGTTTCAAGAAGTTGTTTGTTAAGAGCATCTGCAATGCTTTCGTGAACAATACTCGATAAATTCTTGACATCTTGTGCAATTAACTGTACAGTTGAAGATGGAATCAAATACTCAGCTTCCAGCTTCTTATAGAATTTACCTATTAAATCAACCAATAACTTCACTGGGATATCAATAATTTGTGCATCATCACAGTCTCCAATACAAATCTCAGTGGATTCATTTTCTACTATCGCTGGCTCTAAATTCTGTTCGTACTCTATTGGCAAACTATCAGTATCATCAGCCATGTGGTACCTTGAAATATGCGTGGAAAATGTTCCTGGCTTGGAGAAATATTTTGAACATGTGGGGAATGGACAACTTATCACTTCATCATGTTTCAAGTGTTCTCTCAAGTGTTTTATTAGGCTATGCATAGAACTGCAAGCTTTGAGGCACAATTTACTTGTACAGTTAAACAATTCTTGAGAAAATTTTATTTTCAGACTTGTCATCGAGTGTAAATTAAGATGTGTAGTTTCTCCGTGATCTCTGTACAAATGGTGTTTAAGAGAAAGATAACTGGATCATTTTGCCATACAGCTCCGATAACAGCACTTGAAAATAAACTTTCTGTCATTGGCATGGTATCGTTGTTTTGTGCAATTCACGAAGAACTCACTTTTGTTGAATGTAATAGGGCACTGCACTAGCATCCTGATTCGTCATTTCCAACAAGCGAAGGATCTAGGAATATGAGAACACCATCTGAAAGACGATCAATGGCTAGAATATTCTGTGGCAGAAATAGTTCATCACTTTGCACAGGTTATATTAAAGCTTGGCAAATGTTTTAATGGACTTAGGACAATGGTAGCAAAGAGAAATGTGCACACACAGATGTTAAGGCAGTCCTCTGTGTGTGTGAGAGACAAAATTGATGGTGCACATTGGGTGCCACAGTATGCAATGCTGGCGTGCAGAGGTTTGTTGTTACTAATTTTCCATTGAAACTTCAAGCAGTGACAATATTTTATTTGTGAGAAATACAGTTTAAATCCAATGTGTCTTTTTTGTTATCAGATTGTTGTTACCCCAAATACAGCAGTCTGGAAAAGCAGTTTTAGACATTTGTTGATATATCATATAATACATGTACGAAATTTTTCGACTTATACACATTGAAGTGTTTTTGTTGATAAACACATATAATGTGTGTCAGTGCTATCATAAAAAAATCAGTAACTTACCTGTGACCCAATGCAAGAGATTTAAATTATTTTAATGCAACATCGACTTTAGTGGAATAAACAAAATATTTTAAATTGTGACACGTGGCTTTCGTTGAACAGAAAAAATTTAATGACTAATGTTTACAATTTTTTCGTTTAATATTAATTAAAATATATTATAAATGAATTTTTAAAATTATTTTAACAGTATTCGGGCATATATAAAATTAATTTACCCCGCAGCAAAAGATTTAAGAGCATGTACGGACCTCTTTAACTGCCAGAAAACATTAGCAGTGCTATACTTTATTGTGACATTTAATATACTTACTTCGCAAGATTGTACAAGACAAACAAATATGTACAGTAACTTTTTGATTTAGTGCCATTTGCACAATATATCATACATACATTTCTAGATCTGTTGCACTCATCACTTTGTATAGGTTGTAGCATTGCATGTATTGATAAATTTTATATATTATTTTTTACAGGTACCCATATATGCATTCAGATTTAATTTTAATATGTTATTTAATGGCCTCGGTTTCGAAGATAGATGGAAGAAAAGAACACAGGACGTGACTCATAGTGTAGATTAAAGCTAGGGCGTAATATTTGCTAATTTGGCCTGTTGGCCTTGCGGAGAGGTCCCTGTACATTTGTTTTCTGGTTTGCTCCGGGACAGTTTCTGTTTATACCCGCAGATTTTCATATCGCCCTAGAGGGGTTAGTGAATTGAAATCAACATGAAGTGGTTATGCGACCTCGGCTCAGCCAATAAGCGCAAGGCGCGTGACCTACTTGTGCAACCCAGTACGGCAACTGTTGAACTACACTGTGTGTTTTGAGAACGTTTTTAGTAATTCAATAAATCGGCAGTAACAAAAATCTTCTGCGGGTAAATTCCCAGTTAATTTTCTGAGTTTGACCAGCTTTACAAAGAACTAATACTCTTATAAACAAACAAATCATCATTCTAGTGCAGCAGGTGAGAACTTTGTACTCATAATTGTCCTGTAGTGTTAAGTCATGTGGCGACTGACACGACACAAGGTTATGTAGGCCTAGTGTATTTCTAATATAATTATTTTAATGACAACAGAAATAACACAATTCTACCAACACTGTTGAAACTAAGGAGAGAAGCAATTACGTTATCAAGCACAGAAAAAACCGAAGTTGAACTTTGACCATTTGTACAATCCCTGTCATTATTACGTAAAATTGTGATTAATTTTGTAACTATCCAAGTAAACTTGTGGGGTACAACATTTGGTCTCATTATAGAAGACATCACAAAATTATTTTTAGACTTATAGGGAGTGTGCGAATTGCACGTACTGCCCTCTAGCGACAGACTTGGTTAGGTTTTAGTGGGATGAGAGCGCACTCGTAGCTTGGACTAAGCTTGGCGTCACGTAACACGTGCTGGAGCCTGGAAATATTAAGTTCTGTATTTTATAAAAATGTTTAGTAATCCACTGATGGGGAATCAAAATTGTTGTATTGTCGAGTGCAGTGCCACATACAGGAACAGCGTTTCAGGTACAAAATTTTTCACATTTCCTAACGAAAAAACGCACAGTACAAGGCGAAGTGATTGGGTTGCGGCAGCAAACGTGACACGACCAACGGAAAACCACGCATGTTTGTTAAGGTTCCTATCTACTTGCATTCATAATGTATTGCAGCGTGTTGCAATTAGTCATTTTTTTAGGAAACTATTCAACGCACACTACCAATGAATGTCTACGAAAATAACAGATACTTAAAAAATTATCTACCAATTTTCAATAAAGGATACCTTATTAAAATATAATTTTTGGGCCCTTAAAAATGGCTAAAAATACACTCTTCAGACTGCTGTATTTAGGGAAACACTTACTGGATTTGAAAAACAGCATGATAGAAATATGTGATAAGACTTTAAACCATACATTTCACAAATAAAATTACATGGTCGTCACTTAAAGTCCCATAGGAATATGTATAAAAGTAAAGCTATTCCCTTAGCGCTATCAATTTTGTGCCTCGCACTCACAAACGCAGACCACCTAGGTAAGATCCTTAGATCATGAGTCACGCGTCCACAGACCATACAGAACACAGTCCCGATTTTTTTTGTATACCCAGCCTTCTAATTCTCTGCTCAGCTTCTGGACAGTCCGGATCTGCATGAAATATGGACGTGTAAATCAGGCTTAAAAGTACACCTACAAGAGACCCGGATAGTCCAGGTTACATACAAACCCTTTACATGACACTGTGTGTAGATCATGAGCATGAGGATGTGGCAGGAAGGGTTGCAGCTAGATACGAAAGAAGAAAACTTTGACACAGCGAGAACAAAATAGACAATAATTTCATACCAGAATTTAATCTTCGGTCCACAAATCAAAGTCATGTTGGTGTATACACCAATTCTTGTTTGGAAAAGTTAAACGAAAGAAATCTCAGTGTTTTGTAGCTACTTATTTAAACGAGACTGTAATGTTGAAATTCATTTTACACAACCCAGGAGTTATTTTTGTGGCCATCAATCATCGCCTCTTGAACACTGTTGACATAAAACTAGCAGTGTTTAATCATGTTTGCATTGTTGCCTTTTGTTCATCGTTACGTGCACATTTAGCATTCAGAACATGTTGCTATTAAGTTAAGTAAAAATTAAACCAGGAATCACTTATGGTGCTCTTGGTGTGTTTTAAAATACCACTGAACAAAAGGCTCCGCTAGTTTTAACTTTGATATTTGAAAATACCAGACAGTGTTTTTTTTCCTCAGAACCATTCAGCATTAAGAAAAATATGCCATGTACATTTAAAACACATTTTGACCTTTCTTTAACATAGGCATTCTGAAGTAAGACGAATATTGTATTTTTTCGAATCCTACAGAAATAACACAGGCCAACAAAAAAAATGGTTTGAAAACTTTTTTAAATTTAATAGCTGATCTTTATAGATTTTAATGTGCTGAATCCAAATCTGGCCTTAGTTTTTTTATATCACCCATAGTTTACAAGCAATATGTATTTTTAAATAGTCTAATACCCATATACAGTATAACAGGGAAATTAATGAAACACAATGTTATATCATGAAAATAGTTTATATTTACAGTTGAACTACTTACTATAGCAATGTTAAATGATAATACAGGGTTCACTTGTCAATTGGAATTGGCCTATATTTTCTTTCCCTTTTTTCCTTGAAGCTTCTTGTGTAGCATTTTCTACGGTGAACCGCTAGCTGAACTTCCCGGTGAAGGGACCAACAGTAATCCCCCATCATGTTGGTATTCCAGCGGCCCTGATAACGTTTTTCCATCACTGTAACGTCCTGGTGGAAACGTTCACCTTGTTCCTCACTAACGTCTCCTAAACTGTCCGGGAAGTAATCAAGGTGGCTGTTCAAAAAGTGAACTTTGAGGCTCATCAAACACCCTAACTGGTCAAACTTTTTTAACATGTTAGCAACAATAGATTTATATTCTGGGTCTTTTTCATTTCCCATGAACTTGGTGACAACTTGCTTGAATGATATCCATGCTTCTTTTTCATTTGACGTCATTGTGGATTCAAAGTTAACATCAAACATCATTTTTCTAATATCAGGTCCGGTGAAAACGCCTTCTTTCAGTTTTGCTTCTGAAAGATGTGGAAACTTCTGACAGAGATATTTGAAACAAGGTCCATCTTTTGGCAAAGCCTTAACAAACTGTTTCATTAGACCTAACTTAATATGCAATGGTGGTAGGAGCACGTTTTTGGGATCTACAAGGTTTTTGCATAGAATGTTCTTCTCACCAGGTTTTAAAGACTTCCTAGCAGGCCAGTTCCTTCTACACCAATGTTGATTTCTAGCTCTACTGTCCCATTCACACAGAAAGCATGGAAATTTGGTAAAACCACCTTGCTGACCAAGTAGCATGCAGGTTACTTTTAAATCACCACATATCATCCAATCATGTGTAAAATATCCTATTTTATTTAACACTATTTTTAGATTTTCGTAGCTCTCTTTCATATGTACAGAATGACAGACAGGTACAGAAGCATACATGTTACCATTGTGTAGTAAAACAGCCTTCAAACTAGTTTTGGATGAATCAATAAACAGCCTCCAGTCTTCCTTGTTGTACTCAATTCCAAACTCATTCATTAGACCAGGAATGTCTGAGCAGTACACCAAACCCCCCTCT
>PNEQ01099101.1:0-26429 GCA_003012365.1 Medauroidea extradentata | reverse complement strand
CAAATTTTCATCCCTTAATATCAAATGGTTCCCGTCAAATTCAATAAAAACCATACTTGCAACCCCATCTTCACAGGGGTTTCCTGCCCTTAGGAGTGGTTTCCAGGCATTCGTTGCCAGACATTTTCTAACTGTTATTTTGCAAGGAACATCCTGTCACAGTTTGTCGCAGAGCTGATGACTCACCCTGTATACATACTTCATGTTTTTACAGGAATGTAACTTTGTAGCAGGTGCCATTCTTCTCATTGAACATTATTGACAAAACATCAATAAGATTACTTATATTATAGTAGGTATTCTAATTTTTTTTTGGAAACTTAATTCAAACAGATATTATAATTCATACAGACTTTGGCAATATTTTAACTAATATTTTCCTTTTAGTGGACTCGGATTGGGAAAGGGAAGGTAGAGAAACACAGTCGCAAGTTGTATCTGTTTTGAATATTTCAGAATGTGTCAGGGTTTAATCAATAATGTTGTGGCCAGTTGGCCTTGGGCGTGGGTAATCTTAGCTTTGTGGTGTGTTCAGGTTTTTCCCAGATAGTTTCTGTGTTGTTCCTGTTTTCTACACAGTATTTTCCATTAGGCTCTACTGGAATTGGTGGTATTCTGATCACGTGACGTCAGTCCGCCAATAGGAGTGCGGCCTGGGGTGGCGTGTGTGACAACTTCTAGAGAATTTTGCCTCCACCATTTCCACAAATATTTGAGACACAGGCGAGTGTGGTTGTGTTAGGATGGCTGCTGCCCAAATTCTTTATGAAGTAGTTACGGGAGTGGAAAATTTCACGTGTGTGGGCAACACTGCTGCCTTGTTTCTTTATTAATTATTTTCGGACAACCTTCTGGACTCTCCAGCCAAATTTTTCCGCCTATATTTGTCGGCCGTAAGGTGTTACAAACTTCTATTCTCTTCCTTCCTCCTGGACTCGTGCTGCATTTTTATAATTACTTTTTTCAGTAAACCAAGTTCACAACAAGGAAAAGAGTATGCCGATGTAAATATAATCTCATTCAAATAAACTGTGAGTATTGTTGGAAGAGTCAGTTTCATTTCTAGATAAAAAACCGCTGAGTCAATTCCTGGAACAGTGTTGATACAAACAACAGTGACGCAGAGGAAAATTGAGGTGCTTGCAGTGGGTCAGGAGACCTCTGTACCTTCTCCAAACCCTAACTACGTGTCGGTTCAGGAGGGCCGACGTGTAGTATTTGACGCCGGCAATGAGTGATCAGTAACAACGAGGGATCCGAGCTGATCCAGGCGGCTAAGGATGTAGTGAAAACGTAGCTGTTAGTCAATGGGAAGATTCAACACCCTGAGAGAAAATCTGATGCTGGGAATATCACATGGATCGCCGAGGGAGCAACACACCAGGAAACAGCTAGTTTGACTTACTTTTGTTTAACTAGCTAATATAAAGTGTTTGTGTTCCTAGTTTGTAATCGACAGTGAACAATGACTGACAATAATGCTGTATTAATAGGAAATTAATTACTGTCAATAGTGCAATTGTTAAAATAATACAGAAATGAGTGCAGGGAATATAGAGTTGAAGTCATTGAAAAATTTGAGGAAATTAAAGAAAAGTTAGCCCAGAGCTTAGAAAAGGGCGAGGTTAAAAGACAGCCAGCTACAGAGAATTCTGAATTTCAGTAGTTTAGAGAGCATAAAACTGGCAATGATCGGGAAGGAAAAAGTGCAAGAAATACAGAAAATGTTGTGGAACAATTTATCAAACCTAAAACTAAATGTAACCAGTTAGGTAATTTGGAGGTAAAACACCAAAGATGGGAGATGAAAAAAAAAATATTTGATTGGACAACCAAAACATTTGACGAGGAGGAATGCAAAACAGGGTTAGTGAACAATGGGGGTGAAAGTGTGGCACAGAGGTGCGGTGAAGTTCAAGGGAGTGGAGGATATAGAATATTGTTGGGAGCAAATGAAATGAGAAGACAGTGAAAGTGGTGTGTTGCCTTCGGGTGAGGTGGACCACAACTTAAGCTCATACAATTTCACGAACTACAATTAGCAGGGCGGATGTTGATGGATGGATAATTGGGTGCCACCTGGCAAGCACCGGCCAGGACGGGACTCTTACACTCGGGCCGTAGATGGTTCTGCTGACTTGCTCCACCTTACCGGCTCACTAATTCACACTTTACACATCTCGACAATGCTAAGGGAAACTGGGAGACCTCTGGAAAATGGGTAAAGAGCTCTTATGGGCGGCTCCCCACTGCCCTTACCCTATGGCCGTAAAACAACCAAGAAATTACACGTACAGTCACGTGGTCGGATTTATTAAGTAGGCACATGAAAACTCTAAATACCGCGTGGTCACGCCCTACCTGTTCTGCTCACGAACACACACATACACCTAGCCCTAATATGTACAATCGCTCCCCGCCAGTGGCAAGATTAAGTTGTAGCTCCGTCGTCATAATGACTTAGCGAAAGCACTGGTCAGCTAGGAGGGTTACCAAAAATAATTAGGAACAGAACAAATACACACACCAGCACTACTAAGTTAGGTAAATCAATATCTAAGAACCCTCCTCGGCTCAACGTTCGACCGTCTCGTCCCCAGAACAACTTTTTTCAACATGGCGTCGCCGGAGCCAATAACTCCAAACTCCCGTTACGCGATCTACGTAAGAACTAGGTTACAGATTACAAAATACTAAACACAGAAAAATCTGAAAATTAAAATAAGATTATTAACACAAGCTCCCTTACACCTAAGCTGTCCCTGATGAACCAAGGTTTTTAACAGCAAAAATTTGACTAACCTATTGCGTGACCACATTATTGTTACCAACACAATGTCAACACAACACCGTAAACAAACAACAGATCATGGGGAATTATGTCCATACGAAAAATAACCAAGTTTACAACTGAAAGGGATAACAAATGTATAGCTGATGAATATTCTGATGTCTTCTGTGAAGGTTAGGATGCAAAACACTTTTTACTGCACTTTTTACCTATCGACGAGAGTGGCCATAACCGCACTGTTTACACTTGATTGGGTGATGATCCCGCCCCACTTGTGACTTGGTCACGTTAAATGTAAACCAAGAGGGAGAACAGCACTGTGAACCCAGGGAAAACATCTCACGCACACTCCTGGGGCCGCTGGGTGCCCCCAGAGAAACTTGGTGCCGAGATTCGGGCTTGCCACGTACCGGGCCCATGGCCTGGTACGACGAAAAAAACAGTGTGTGGTACGAATCACACAAAAATGGGGAGTGCAGGAATGGTGCAGAGGTAAAGTGAAAATAAAGGAGTATGTAAGGGCAAAACTGAAATTACTTACTGGGAAAATTTCATGTAAATGTAGTGTATTATTTTTGTATTGTAAATTTTTTTCCCTTTCAGCAAATTTTGAAGAGAGTGTTTATGTCTCGGTTGTGCCTTAATATGTTTTATTTCGCCAGATATCTTATGTGCTTAACATATTGCTTTATTAATTTTTTTATCACAGGTATTTGCAGCTGGATGTGAGGGAATTGTCAGAACAGATGTTCTTGAACTATTTGGTTTTTACTGCCTCTTAATTAAATACTTTTGGAAACATAAAAAACTTATTACCTGTAATAATTTTTTGCAGAGAATTTACTCTGCTTTTGTGGTTGCCAGGCAGGGCCACAACAGAGTGGTAAAAGTTAATATTTTTATGTATACAAGTAAGGTTTTTTAAGTTTCCAAGTGCAATAAGCAGTGAGTTTTGAGGTTCTTTTGTAATAGATGAGGCTGTTTTAATAATAGTAATTTTGAGTTTGTAATTTATATACGATGAATTTTTAAATTTAAAGCAACTGATTTAGGTCACCTTTATTTAAGTGCCTGAGAGTTTGCTTTAGTATTGAAAATTTCTGATGTATGATGTACACGGTGCCGTATTTTGGCCATTCTGTCGTCGTTCCAAAGGATGTGCATATTTTAAATGTGTTCTATTTCCTGCAAGATGCCTCATCTTTGGCCAATGGGCATACCTGAACTGTAACAATTTTTTTTTAATGTTGGAGGTAGTTGTGTTTTTATGTGATAATGTTTGTTTTGAGATGACCTAACCCAGACACGTCACAGTATTTTTTTGACTTGTTGAGTGCATTGTTACATTTAATTTTTATTAATAACTTAAAATAATTGCATTAGAGTCACCAGTAAATTTTAAAGTAATGATATATTTATAGAATAAGGTTATTTACATTGTTTTCTTGTGCTCAGTGCTGTTTTGCTTACATATACATGTTATAGATTTTTTTGTTTGAGTTGCAGATGGGTGTATGCAATTTCCTGGCAGTCAAGTTGTGTATCCAATTGTTCCTCCCACTGTTTATTATGGTAATTGTAATTAATGGGGTTAAATGTAATATTGTATTTTTTGTTTGGTTTCTCTTATGTTTCTGTATTTTAATAAGTGTAAACTCTGTAAATTATAAAATGTAAAATTTGTTGCAATTATTTTAGGCACCACAGAGAGTCTGACACTTGATAATTTCTTAACAAAAGGGAAAGAGTTTTGAAGTAGTTTGGCGGAGGAGGGGGGCGGTCACATTAATAGGAAAAGCAATTTTGGTGAATTATCATAGTGACAGCGTTGTTTAGAGATAAGTTTCAGAAAAGTATACATTTATTCATGATTATTTTGATTTGTGGTATGGTATGTTAATAAGCAGCAACTTTTAAATTTTTACTCTGAATTTCAAATAATACATTTAACAAAATTCCAGATGAAAACTGCGTTAATAATGTTAATAGGCAGCAACGTACGTGAATATGGGGTAAAAATGATACTCTGTTGGAAATATATTTAGGTTAAACTATAGGAGAGAATTACATGGATGCTCTATAATGATTACATAATATGTATACAAGTTTTGTTTCTTCAGTGTGTGTAATGTTATATGTATAAATGACTTAGGAAGAGTTGAGATGAAGTAATGAATGTTGATTAAATTATTGTTATTTTGCTACAAAAAAGTTTGTTCTAAAGGGTGTACTATGTAATTCTAACAGTTTTGTAATTTCTTGTATTTCTAGGGAAAATCTGTGTATTACAGAATAATGCTGTACTGATTAAAATTTATACATTTATGTAGGGGCCTATTTGCTCACAGACACATTAAGTAAAATTGCTGAATTTATTTTATATATTGTGTTTTTTGGCCAGTGTCAAATTTTTATAGGAGCTGCTTGCAAAAAATCTTGGGATTTTTCCCAAGTAGTTAGGGAATTAATGTAGCATTGCAAGGTTACGTTTTCCTTTGTATTTTTTTTATAATATCTTAATTCAAGCAGATTTTATAATTAAAATAGATTTTGATATTATTTTTACTAATATTTTCTTTTTAGTGGAGTCGGTTTCTGAAGAGGAAGGTAGTGAAACGCAGTTACGAGTTGTAATTATGTAGAATATTCAAAAATTCAGTCAGGGTTTAATCAATAATGTAATGGCCAGCTGGCATTGGGCAGGGGTAATCTAAGCTTTGTGGTGTGTTCTGGTTTTTTCCGGTTAAGTTTCTGTGTCATTCCTGTTTTATACGCAGTATTTTTTCATTGGGCTCTAGGGGGGTTGGTGGTATTCTGATCATGTGATGTCAGTCCGCCAACAGGAGTGTGGCCTGGGGTGGCATGTATGACCACTTCTAGAGAATTTTTCCTCTGCCATTTGCACAAATATTTGAGACACATGCAAGTGTGGTTGTGTTAGGGGGGCTGCCGCCCAAATTCTTTATGAAGTAGTTACAGGAGTGGTAAATTTCACGTGTATGGGCAACACCGTGGTCTTGTTTCCTTATTAATTATTTTTGAACAACCTACTGGACTCTCAAGCCAAATTTTTCTGCCCATATGTATCGACCGTAAGGTGTGACTGTAACTTTTATTCTATTCTATTCTCGTGGACTTGTGCAGCATTTATATACTGAATTTTTCCAGTAAACCAAGATTTCCAACAACGAATAGAGTAATAACAATGTAAATATAATCTCATTCAAATAAACTGTGAGTACCGTTGGAAGAGTCAGTTTGATTTCTTGGTGAAAAACCCCTGCGTCAATTTCTGGAACATCGTCAATACAAATAACAGTGATGCAGAGGAAAATTGGAGTGCTTGCAAAGTGTCAGGAGACCTCTGTACTTTCTCCTCACTCTTAACTACATGTCGGCTGACGTGTAGCAAACTTGGTGAGATGTTATTGGTAATTTTAAATGAGAAAATGGCACATATTACAAGTAACTTGGCTGCAGGAAGATAAAAGTGTGTAAACATTACTCTATGTGTGCCAACACTGACGGTATATTAGAATTAAAATTGAATATTGTACAAAAAGGAGACAAAAAATGTAGAAAGAATAGCAACAGTTATTGATACCAAATTTAAAAAGGATTAACTTGTCCAATTCACACACATTGTTGTGACCAACAATTGTACATGCCTCTGTCAAATTCAAAGCTGTAAGGTAAACCACAGAGATGAAGAGATTGAGAGAGCAGAGTTGTGGAATCTACGAGTTATGTCAGAGCGATGCAGCCCATAAAAGCATGTGCCAGCCAGAGAACGGGACCAACTCCACCGACCCACTGCTCAGCTCCACAACGTACTTCGGCCATACCAAGCCGGCCTGGTGCAAGGGGAGTGGCTGACCAGACGGTGGTATAGAGCTCGTGTGAACAAATACACGTAGGTTAATCATTTGTGATTGGTTGTCGTACAAGCACTATGTCAATACACATCTGAAAGTAGTTCCCACATATAACTGTCAAGTTCTTACTAAGGAACAAAATTCATATCTCGCTCGACATACATATTTTTGCTACCAGTTGTTAACTTTTTTATACATATGATTTACCATGCTCATTTTTAAAGCATAAGGCCAGTTGTTATCTGTAACCAGTGCATGCGCCTGGAGCAGTGTGAACAGTCTGTTCTCAGTGTTTCCACAGTTATTTAATGTGACCTGATTTTGTGTTAATGAGTCTGGACACCTACCTTATAGTTTTAGTTGAGCAGAGTGGCACGTCGCAGTCAAGAATCAATTGCTGGTGTTGTTACACATGTACAGGGAAAACAGTTTAAAAGTGGTCAAAAGAAAATAGTTCTGAATGTTTTTAATTATCATTGTTAGCAGCATCAGACATTGTCTGTGAAAGAATTAGCTACTATTACAGCTGAAATTACATGTGTCGCGCTGTCAGTATTTTCACTGAGTGAAAGGAATTCCAGGATAAAGGAAAACTTGTGACCCTTAGAAATAAGGGAAAACTGGAAAAAGTATGTTTGGTAAGTGTGATAATTTTGTTAAAACTACAGTACGTAACAAAGTTCACTCCTATTACTTGCATAACGAAGCCCCAACTTTAAATAAAGTGACTGATATTATAAATGCTGATGAGCACATGAAAGATTTTAAACAAACTACTCTACATAAATTTCTTCTTGAAATTGGATATGAGTTGGTGAAAAGAAATCGTAAAGGTATTATTTTGGATAAGGATGATATACTATGTTGGCAATGGGATTATTCTCAAGAAATACAACAATATAGCCACGTATAGGATGGCCAATTTATTATTTGGACAAAACGTTGGTTGACCAAGGTCATGCGATTTCAAAACTTCAGAATAATTAAACTGACAAGAAAAAATAAAAGGTTTTCTGTCTGGTCTTAGTACATGAGTAAAAAACCCCCTAGGTAAGGGTAAACAGCTGATTGTATTGCATACTGGAAGCGAAAATAGTTTTGTAGAAAAATGCCAACTGCATTTTGGATGGAGAACAACAGGAGACTATTATGAAAAAATTAATGGTGATATGTTTTGTTCATGGTCTGTGAAAATCCTCCCTAAACTGTCACCTAACAGTGGCATAGTATTGGAGAATACTTCGTTTCACAATGTAAAACTTGAACGTGAGCCAACAAAATTGTGAAAAAACAGGGCACTATTTCTTGGCTGTTATAGAAGAAAGTTGACATTGGCAAAAGTATGATTAAAGCAAAACTTCTGGATGTCGTGAAAAATTTTGACAACTGTGCTGTAAAGTACGTGACAGACGATGCTGCTGAAAAACCTGGTCACACTTTCCTTCATCTGCACCATATCACTGTAATCTGTTCTGTGGCTCGGAGAAACACCACTTTTAAGTTGCGCGACATGCTGGTTTTAGTCAAGTCAGCAATAGGCGAAAATTCAGCTGCTCAATGACATCTCTGTATCAAGCACATAGAATTAGTAGAAGAAAGGATGTTGGGAGTGGACAGAAGAACGGACATCATTATGGATAAAATAATAATAAACATTACAGAAAGATAGACAGATTAAGAATGCAATTCCAGTCTGGATGTCGAACCTTTATCAGAAAACCATTAGAAACGCAAGTACACGTACAAGTTATATAATACATGTGTCATTTGTGTTAGGTCTATTGTAATTTGATTAACTTGTAGCCACCCATCAATATAGTTATGACAGCGACCAATCGCTGCCTTTTAAGAGTGAAAAGCATTATAGGTGTTGAAGAGACGCGTAGTAGGGCGCTTAACAGGGCATATGCATCAAGTTTAGGCTGACAATTGGTTGCAATGCAAAGTGGTACATGAAAGACATCTCTTTCTCCTGGGTACCCCTGAATTTCCTTACAGCAGTTATTCACCGAGTAAAACTGTGTGAGTTTCCCATCATATGAGATGGGCTGATACACGTAGAAAAACTTAACTTTTGAGAAGTAGGCCTAGTACCAAAATTTGTCTTGTAAACTATTACATTCTAAATACTAATACATCACCGGCTGTTTGCACAAAAACTCTCTATCTTGCATTTGAGCTTTAGTCTTCTAAGATCTATCTGGTTACTTAAGAAAGCCTGGGAAAGTTGAAGAATCATAACAATTTGATATAAACAAAACTATCTCTTAAGCTTTTATTTAAAACACAGCATTAATCATACTTACATCTAAAGCAAAGGTAATTTTATTTTAATTCTTTCTCCATACATAAATCACATTCTCAAATAGGATTTTATAATGTAAAACTGGTGAAATTAATAAAAAATAAATAAAATATATATATATATATATGTATATAATTTTCCCCCCTCCAAAGTCTGTGTACTTGAGAGGGATGAAAATAACATAATTGGACAACTGTACTCTAAAAGTAGTACTAATGAAGAGAAGCTTCAAAAAAAATTTTAAAATTTTTATTTTGTCCTCCACATAAATTTCTTTAGTTTTTAAACTTTGGTTTTTAAAACAACCAATTTTCACTTTCTCCCAATATGAAGGAAACAGAGTCTTCTAACCAGGTAACTTTGATGCTGCTTATTGTTTTACATGTAGACTAAGCAAACATAATGTCAGATCTCTAAATGTAACTTTAGTAAATATGGCTAAGGAATAAAGTGGATTAAATAGTCATCAGAACACTGAAACCAGATATCCTGAAAACACAAACATTTTTTACAACGTAAACTAAAATTGTTAAAGTATCTTTCATAAGCTTTCAAATGCTAAGCTTTAAAATGACACTAATAACTCCACAATAAATGATTTTTTCAAAAAAAGTTGCCACTTGTAAACCTTTGAAATCTGTAAAAATTTTTTAAAGCACATACACTAGACCCCTGGTTTTACGAACCCTGGATTTAACGAAGGTAACGATTCTACGAATACAATCTCAGGAACCCTCAAAAAATAACAAAATTATATGACAAAAAAATTGTAAGGAATTACGTTGACAATGAATAAAACATAATGTATCTAATTCACGGCATTAAAATATGAATTATAGAGTTGCAGTTATTACTTGGTAAGTCACAATATTAAAAATAAAACAAAAGTAGCGAAAATCCGTTAAAAATTGCGGCAGTGATGGTTTGAAAACCGTGCGGCAGCGGTGGCTGCACCTGTGCCAATACGGCCGGCCTGTCTCCAACTACGACGTATTAGGATCTATATTGAGGTCGTACTATAGACGCAAAGTTCCAGCGCATACGCATATGCTCATTTAACTATAGTACAGCCTCCTTCTAGGCTGTTTCACGACGTCTTATACCTCTCTCGTCTCGCGCTGAATGAGTTTACTTTTTTACACGAACCCTATAAATAATAGCGTGATATTTTTCTTTATTGCGTTTACACCATACGTACTTAAAACAATTAACTTGGCGCATAATTTGCTTAAACAATGCATTACTGCGTGTCGTAAAACGTAGGTTTCACAAGTGAGCACGATAATAGCGCTACCTATTTTCTAAGTGTAGAAACATTTGTCTCCAGGTATGTCGAACTTGGAAAATAAATAGACGTTCGTGTATTACGTAATCCCGGAACTCCTAATTTATTTTTACCGCACATACTGACTGTGAAAGTGATTATTTTCAATCACTTATAAATGTAATTCTCGACGATTTTAGGTAAGAACATAACAAAATGGCGTTTTTGGAAGAACGTCGGTATATGCTACGGTGCCGCTGTCTATCAGCCATCTTGTGAACGTTCGTACAGTTGCTCTATCTGTCTGCTCTGCAAGCTACTAGTATCTACGTTCTTGTACAATTCATCAACATCGAGGGAATGTTTTTACATTAAGTTATATAAAACTGCGCAATGAATAAATACATACGCTTATTCCTTCTTTCTTTGGTGAATAATTTACAAGGGCATTTTACTAGTAAGATATGCCTACTTTTTTTTCCATTAAACGCTACGCAAATCGAGCTACTCGCTCGTGAGAAGGCACTCAACAGCTCGGTTTTCTCTTTTTTTAGGACAAAGGTCGATCATATCTATTGTTTTACGGCGTTTTTTGATCGTTAAGACGTCTGCCTATTGATATTAAATTTATATTTCAACTATCACTTGCGTTATTTTTCCGTTAAATGCTACGGAAGTCTGTCTATTCGCTCGAGAGAAGACACTCGGAATCTCGATTTTCTCATTTTTTTAGGAAAAGGATTGATCATATCTATTGTTTAGCGGTGTTCTTTTGATCGTAAGACGTCTGACTATTGATATAAATTTATATTTCAACTATCACTTGCATTATTTTTCCGTTAAATGCTACGGAAGTCGGTCTATTCGCTCGAGAGAAGACACTCGGAAACTCAATTTTTTAATTTTTTTAGGAAAAGGATTGGTCATATCTATTGTTTAGCTGTGTTCTTTTGATCATAAGAGGTCTGACAATTGATATAAATTTATATTTAAACTATTACTTGCTTTATTTTTACGTTAAATGCTACGGGAGTCGGGCTATTCGCTCGAGAGAAGACACTCGGAATCTCGATTTTCTAATTTTTTGGGGACAAGGGTCGGTTATATCTACCGCTCAACAGTGTGACGTCTGGCTACTGATATCAATTTATGTTTACATTATTACGTTAATTAATTTCCCGCAAAACGCTACGGAAGTCGGGGCCTAGAGACACTTTGCAGAAAAAATGCAATTTTAAAATTTTCTGTTCAGGTCGGGGTGGGGGGAACAAAATAAGCCGCTATCGAATTTACGAAGGTAGCGATTTTACGAATGCGATGAGAGGAACCTTGAGTATTCGTAAAATCGGGGGTCTAGTGTATATAACAAATGGCTGCCATCAGCCACTTGTATATAAAATTCTAAATTAATGTTTTTTATTCAACTATAGCCCAAGGAAACATACAAGAATTTTTAAGTTAAAATCCAGATTCAATTTGTTTTTAATTTTATGAATTTACAAGCTATCACTCTAATGTGGGACGAAAAGCTTGGTGCAACATAGTTTGCAGGTAAAAAAAATAAATTGCAAATAGCACTGTAAATAATGAATATGAAGGTGCTATTTAAACAAAATTATTTTGATGAATTCAAAACATCACTGAAAACCACATCAACAAACTTTACAAAACATAAAAAAAATTATTGCACTTTATTGTGTGTCTCGCAGTTAAAAAATGTAGAAAATACTGAACGACTGTATTTTACAAAAAGTTTTACACTATCATGCTACCTGAAAGGAATAACAGAATTATTAAATTGCAGTTTTTTTCTTGTTCATGCATTCAGCAATCTTGATCTTTGTCATATTTTCCAAGGGGTTAGTTTTTGTAAATATCCCGCAAGAAAAGAACACATCTGGGCTACCAAAAACGTGAATAATAAACGTAGTGGATAATGACTTTAAATTAAGGTAAGTGGGCCTAAACTTCTCGTCAACAGCGAGGTCAATACAGAGGGTAAGACACAAATTGACATAATGAGAGGAACTGCGAGATGAAACTGGCCATGGCCTTTGTTAAGGAACTATCCAAGCATTCAACTTGAGCAATTTCAGGAACAAGCAGAAAACAAAATCAGAATGGCCACAGCTAGGGATTGAACAAGGTGCTCCCGAATGTGAGTCTTTAACGCATTACATTTGGGCTACCTCACTCACTGTGCCTTTAAAGAACACATATGTTGGTGAAGGAAGGAATGAATGAAATTAAATATACAAATTGTTGCTTTTAATCAAATCATTTACTTGGACTGATTCAAAACAAATCTTCGGTATAATAGAATCATTCTTGTCTATACTCAGTTGTAACTGATGTTTTCTAGCACATTAAGCTTCTCCTGCACTGAGATATGAACAAATGTCTGTCGGTAGATGTACCTTGCATTCCAGTTCAGGACACTTACCATTTTAGGCAACTTTCTGTTAAAGTTTTCAGTGTGCATAGCCTAGTGTTGTGGGAAATTACAGTTTTCAATTGCGATGAAGATGAGCGAGGGAGTGACTCAAATCACGTGTGTAAGATATTGAACTGGTACACCAAAAATAAAATCAACAATGATGTAAAAATCTTACACCTGTTGGAAACAACAGTGTGAGATAAAACAAAAACAACAGTATAGTTACAATGACGATGGGACCTTGAGAGAACCAACAATTCAACAAATTTAACGTTAGCTTTCTTGTTAAAGGACATTCTTTTCATGCAGAACAACAGGCAGTCATTTCAGGATAATTAGAAGGAGGAAAGGTACTGTAAAGTGAAAAACATTTCTCATAAAATTCCCACAATTTTTCAATTGCTGAAATGAAAGTGGAATTTCCAACAAGATCTTGGTGGCCTAAAATCTACAAAAAAAATCTGCCCGAGTGATGATTTGTACAGTGAAGATTATCCTAGACACCTAAAGTAGTCACAATTTCAAAATACTATGAGACAGCACTGTTAAGAAGGGAAGAGAGCTGAGGGACAATATGTATAAGGGCGTAGGCCTGGGATTGAGAGGAACCTGGTACTGTTGAATTTATTATTGCAGAAAAAAGTTTATCCACTAATATCAATGTTTATCCCATTAATCTTGCATCCAGGCAGTTGATGTGGAAATACAAAATTTGATTTGTAACTTGGAAAAAAAGAGGATTCAAGACGGTAAGGGCTACCTAGTATAGGGGCCCGAAAATTCTGCCGGCGACCCTGCTATGAGATGGCATTCTCAGTTGAAAATTTACATATTACTATCATTTGTAACATGAACATTGTAGACATGACAATAAATACTTAAAGGCTAAAAATGCTGATTAATTATGAAACCCCCTTCAAAATCAGTCCAAATACCTCCACTGCCTATAAAAAAATAGAATGACAAAAAATTGGCCTACATTCCTTAAGACATGCTGTGCTTTGGAATACAAACATAATAGATTCTAACAACGGAATCAAGAAGATAACTGAACAATGTAATTCAACATTCCCAAATGTTAAATAACATTTAGACATAAGTAACAGACAATTCTTATTACTGGAAACTTTTTATATACAAAAAAGGTTGCAAAAATTAATTAAAGCAATTAATTTAACATAATTTAATGCACAAATGAAACACGTCAACAACAAAAAACTGCCTTTTTTACCCTTACACCATTAAGTCTTTAAAATGTTTATATCAAACATGTATACAAACATTTGAGAAAGAAACATTGACGTGAATAATAAAATTAAATTTTAAGCTGGTTTTATGTAATTTTTTTCTGTATATTAAAATTAGAGAATGAGGACATTTCACATTTCTGCAGTAAGTGGCTCACATAGAAATTTACTACAAATAAAATAAAGAGATAAACAAGCGAAACATGGATATTAAGGAATTTGCTACATACATATACTTATAGGCTTAAATAAAAAAAAAATAATACCTGGCATTTCCCATATTTATTACAAACATTATCTGGAAACCCTGGGCATGGATTGCATTCTGCTCCATATGTTTCATCTGGACAACATACTTTAAGTGTACTGATGCACAAATAACTTAAAATATTGGGTTCCTCCAGTTGCTTGTGAAAAAACCAGTCTTCAAGGACATCTTCATTTTCTTCTGCCAAAAGCAAACACTAAAAAAACACAGAAATTTTAAGAGATAAAACATTAAATCATAGCATGTTATAAATATTTTTTGTTATTAAATGTGTTAAAACTGAACATAAAAAATAATACATGCAGTAAACATCTTACATAAATTTAATACAAATTTATGTAATACAAATGATGGAATTTGAGGCACGATAGTGCTAACATTTGGCCTGTAAAAATGTATTTAATAAAAAAAATTAATTTAATATTTTTTGTTCATTTAAATATATATGTATGCAGCATGGAACAGAATTCATTTGCCAAGTTGCAAGCCGGGAATGTTTATGTAAAATAAGGTGGGGTTACATTGAACAATGTTATTGTGTGGTGAATATTAAGGGAGCTAAACAGTGTTGAAAACAAAATTTTTTATTACATTAAAAAATTTAGAAAGAATATGAGGTGGAGCCACCAAAATTGGCACAGAGCTCTAAAAATCGGAACAAATAAATCTGTAAAAATTTGTTTGATGCAACTGTCCCTTTCACTGCTTATGCAGGGCTCCTCGCCCTATTTCAGAAGGTAACTTTCAAATACTATGTGGTAAGGAAATCTCCACAGCAAATTAATATGCATTATACAGTAACAGAATGAAAACAAAAGCCCCTCTTGTCCGAACTCTTCCTGATGAAATGTTTTCCAGAAAATACAAATTAAAATAAGAAGGCACAGTGTAACCCTGTGGAGGTAGGCAATTTGTCTGCCACCCATGCGCCACCATACAAATGAAGAAAACATGGGAGTATGCAATCTGTATGTAGGCGATGGTAGTCTTTTCTGCTGACAAGTCAGTTCGCAACTGGAGTTACCTGAGGAAGCATAGAATTGTTTACACGAACAGAGCTTGCTGACATGCATCTCGTGTACGGAGCAGCCAACAACAGTTCGATGCAAGCAGTGGAATTGTACCAGCTGCGCTATCCAAGGCGCCGTCAACCCTGCCGTTAAATGTTTTTTCAGCTGCATCTAAGGTTAGGGGATGAAGGCGTGATGATAGTGACAAGGCCGGATGCTAGAGCACCTAGGACAATATGGACGGTAGAATTTGACGAAAACGTGCTGCAGTGGGTCACGCTATGGATATTGGCTAGTCAATGATCCTACGAGTTATGCACTAAAACATAATGTATCCTTACCATGCAAAAAAGGTTCATGTACTTAGCAATCGTGACTATGTGAATTGTTCCTTCAAAAAATACGTGGCTGGTCGTCAAATTGACTGTACTCTTCACAGATGAGGTCCATTTCACCAGGGATGACATATAAAACAGAAGGAAAAGCAACATCTGGGTGCACCACAATCCCCACCACAAGCACACTATGGGCAACCAAGTGCGCTTAAAGTGTCAACATGTTGGCTGACATTGTAAACAATCATCTGATGGGAACTTATCTGCTATCTGACTGCCTCAATGGATTCCGTTACTTAACAAGATGTATTGCCCCAGAAATGCTGGAGGAAGTACAAATGGCGCACCATGTGGTTTCAGTATGATGGGACACCCCTATTTCTCTGCTGCCATATGCTGCCATCTTAAAGAGGGGCTCCCTGCAAAATTTGAATTGTTTTAATAATTTTTATGTTGAACGAGACTTTGTTTTATAGGCATATATTCTGACAGTATTTTACAGCAATGAAAAATTTCTAGCATTCACAGTTTTTCTATAAAGACATGCCAAAGCCAAAATTTGCATAAAATGGTTCTATACAATAAAAAACATTAACTGAATACTCAAATGAAAAAAATTCCCACTGAAGCACAGTATCGCTAGCTATGACTGGACATAAAAAAACAGCATTGAATATTTTCCATGTTTGAAAAAATTGCTGAGTTTTAAATAAGAAAAGGTCAAATTTGTGTATTTTTAAAAAATACAAAAAAAGGCAATGTAATATTTTTATACATGTCCAGTTGTAACCCGCAACACTGTTCTTCAGTGGGAATTATTTTGTTTCTGCAAGTCAATTGCTTTTTGTTTCTTGTATAAAACCATTTTATGCAAATTTTGGCTTTTACTTACCATTATACAAAAACTATGAAAGTTAGAAAATATTAATTACTTTGAAAAACAGTCATAACATACGCCTACAAAACAAACAATATCTCTTACAAATATGAAAATTATTAAAATAATAAAATAAAATTTTTGTGTGAGCTCCCACCTTAACACCATGATTGCAGGTTGCTGGATAGAGAGAGGAGAGCCCAGCCATTGGCTGGCTCGTCCTTCAGACCTGATTCCATTTTTTAATGGGGTATTGTCTATTCCCTTACTTACAAAATGTCTGTAACTAGCCAGGAAGATTTGGTGGCATGTATGATAGCTGCATTTGATTGTGTACATGCCATATCAAACATTTATGCACAAATCCAGGCCAATGTGATTCGCAATTACCAGCTGTGTGTTAAAGTGGGAGGATGGCAATTTGAACACTTATTGCAAATATGTATTGATGTTAATAAATACGTGTGTAGTACGTGCACATGCATTGCTTATTTGTGCTCTGTTCCTTGTTCTGTACACGTGTTCTTCTATCTTAATCTAACCATTAAGGCAGTGGTTGGTGTCGGCAGTTACTGCTAGCCAGCGTGTTTTCTCAAGACTAATTTCCTTCCCCTTGCATTCCACCACAGCTACATTTTCACCTCATTTCAACATCATCATCTCTCAAGAAATTGCTGTTAATAGGCTTATGTGGTGAATGCGTTTTCCCACATGTAAGGCGCAAAACCTGGTGGGTGATTAGGCTGACCTTGCTACACATGATGTACTAATTGGCGCACAGTATTTTTTGTAATATTAATTTTTCTGCGGCCCTTTGAGTCATGACTCTACTGTTTTATTAGTAGGTAGTATTAAACACCTCTCCATTTTGGCTTAGGAAACCTGTTTGCGTGTTATTTGCTCTTATGAATTAGAATGGTACTTTTTTGCTGATATTATACTCTGTCCACTCTAAGGTTGCAGCAGAATTAAAAATTGCTAACGAAATAAATCAAAGTAATTGAGCTGTATCTTGATTTCTCACACTGTAATTGTGCCTTAGCATAGTTACCTTGTATTTTTCAAGATTATAAATGAAATTTGCGCTTTGAAAAAAATGTTACTGACATTCACTTTGATGAATTAGCTGCAACCTTAAAATGGATAGAGTATAGTACACAAGAATACGGTTTTTAGCTTCTTTGTGGTGACCCAATATCATGATTATAATAAGAGTGGTGCATGTTAAAAACATTATTGTTTCAAGTGTGTGTTATTTTTGTAGATACACAAGTTGAGAATATCTATAGCAATTTTGCACAAAAATAAAATTAAATCACTTGGCAACACATGTTAGTTGTCATAACATCACACAAATCTCGATACTGTACTCAGTTTAACCATTCAATGCCATAATTAGCAAGGCTCAGAAAGCCGTTCTATTGCCTATCTCTGCAGGGTTACACTGCAACGTCGTATTTTCATTCACATTTTCACAAAAACAGTTTACTGGAGTGAAGTAACTCAAGAGGTACTTCCTCCCCCTTCATTTTGAACAATAAGCAATGATATGAACAAAATATTTTATTACTGCTTACTATTTAAAAGTTACTTACACAGATTGAGTAACCCCTACATAAGCAATGAAGGGGGACATTGTTCCAACTAAATTTTCAAAGATTTACTACCTCCAATTCCTAGAGATCTATGCCAATTTTGGTGGCTCCATCTCTTATTTTTTCTAGCATTTTTCAAAAAAAAATTTTAAATTTTCTTTTCAATGTCGTGAAGTTCACTTAATATTCACCACACAACAGTGTTGGTCAATGTAACCACACCTTATTTTAAATAAACAACCCCGTCCCTGAGTTTGGCACATGACTCCTGCTCCACGCTGTATATTTATGTGTGTATGTGTGATACACACACACACACAAAAGTAGACCAAAATTAATGTGGCAAACTCTGGGACATGGTTCTTTACTTAGAATACCGTGGGGTTACTACGACCAATATTTTTGTGCAGTAAGTATTACAAGAGGTACAAGACGTTGAAAATTAAATAAGAATTATATTACTGGAAAATAACTAGAAAGCATAAGAGACAGAGAAACCACAATTGGCATAAAAATACAAGAAAGAGAGCAAATGATTCTGTTAAAATGTGGTTGGTTAAGTTGTTTCCCACCATTGATTACGCAGGGGTATTCACACTATTAATGTAGGTAACTATTAAATACTAATCAGTAATGCAATATACAATGTATATTATTGGTAACGGTAACCCAAGGGTGGCTCCAGAAAGGATCTTCGGGGGGGAGGGGCTATGCAGTACCCAACATTCAACTTTCACTCCCATTAAAGCGGAGGTGGAGAGATGTCAGGGGGTTCTCACCCAGGAAAATTTGGATTTCAAGGTGCAAATGAGGCTATTTTAGCAGATTTTGTGGCAGAAAAATTAAAAAATATTTTTAAGCAAAAACTTTTATTGTATTTAAAGAATACATTCATGGTTAACATTTTTCAAGTAAATGGCTAAGCATGGATACCCAAGCATAAAACAATGACATGCCCAACAGCTGCAACTACAACCTAGCTTTCCCAAAACAATTACACACTCCCTCCATACGCCTCAAATCCTAATGGTTGAACACATTCCTTGTATTTTATAGCTGGTTAATGTGTGATTGCAGTATGCTATACTGCATTGCAAATTAATCAATTTTCTTTAAATTACTAAGGTATTGCTGAGCTCTGTGGAACCATAGTTGGCACAGTGGCTATTTTTGAAAGTACTGCAAGAACTACCTGTAATGGCCTTCAAAATACGTTACTGTCTACCCGGTCATTAACCCCACCCCGTTTTTTTTTTACTTTTAAGAACAAAAGTAAGTACAAATAACTTTCATAACCATTACTTCAAATTTCTGTCAAGATAATGCAGTTTCGAGTCCTGGCGGGATCAATCCTGGAATTTTACATGTGAGAACCGAGCCAGAAAATTTTGTTGAACAGTGGCTCGGCACTCTCCTATTTCCCTCATCCTCCTTAAGACAAAAGCCGCTCAGACTTCTCAACTAAGCTCATAACAGTACAGTGGTTGCTTAGAAAATTATGTGTATTATATAGCTCTACTCATAGTACGCAGCTTCATGTTAATCTCAATGCATATTTTTAGAGCCTATATTATTGTGTGAACATTATCAAACGAGAATTTTTTGTTTATCCTACTAAGAGCCAGTTTTACCACCTCTGGTTAAAAATCTAAGCCTCCTGTTAGGTGAAAATTCAGTTTTACCATGTTGATTGAAAATTCCATTTTATCACCTCCAGTTAACATGTGACAGACACTTAAACCTGTGGCTATCTTAACAGGAGGATAAAGCAGTGGCTACGACGATATGTATGTCTACAACCGAAATGTAGAAACAACACAAGAATTGTTCAACATTAACATAAGAAGTAAAACGATATGATAACCTAAGCATGTATCATCCTAATAATAAACACACACATATGCAATCTCAAGGACGATAAACTTGTACATATACAATTAAACTATTTTGACAAACCAATATCTCCGAGCCAATAATATATATACAAATAAATCAAACATTCAATCACTGCTTACCTCTACCCATATTATATCATAAATGTCAAAGAATAAAATGAAAGTGCCCAAATACATTTAAAACATTCACCAATTCGTCAGGCAGACATAACTCCATTTCTTCCACGCACGTCTCATATGTATCAATAATTATATGTATCTATTTGCAAAGTGGCGCTTCCCCACACCATCTCCATTCTAGCATCATATCACAGCTGTCCGAATCTTGCCACATCTCCTTTTCATTAACCTACTCAGTGCTCACATTACAGCAAAAGACTTTTCATTGTTTAGATACTTTAAGTGGACTCAACTTCATCCAAAATGTTTTCTAAGTTATGTATGATTTTAGCCATTAAATGTTTCTCGTTTCCATCCATCCATTTGTTGCTTATACCATAATACCTTTACTATCACATTTTGTTTCAAATAAGGAATTAATTATATGACCAACTTTATTTCTGAAGCACTATTCTCTTCTGCCAGATTTTTGTGTAGTCCTATGTTTCTTTTGATTGAATGACTGTATTTGTACATATAAAATTTAATTGCAGAATTAGTGCAGCTGCATACAGAAACATGAACACAAAATGTATTCTCATCAAAACGCAGGTCACATGCACAATGCATGTGTTCAGACTGCCTAATACGTAAATCTCATTACTGCTTGTGTCGAATGAACGTGCCAAATACTTTGATCGAACACAATCATTTTGATCAAGAGTTTTAGCTTTGCTTTTGCTTATTATGAGCCTATTGTAATGTTTGTCTCTCACAAAGTGCATTAAGGGCCATGGTGCTCAACCACCATCAATTTTCAATATTTTCCTCGTTGCAAAATTTTCGTCATCATGTTCCATACTACATCTTTTAATATGATTAGGTAGTAACAGCAGTTTTTGTCCCATGATATTTGATGGAAGATAAATAATAAAATCCTCTTCATATTTCAGCAGATGTTCAATACTATGGAAGTAATTTACTATGTAAATATACAAAAAAAGAGCTGTAGACTATTACTTAGAGCATGAAAGGTCAGTGTATCGATATGCCTCCTGGAAAGTGTAGAGCAGAGAAAACAATGAAAATAAAAGACTGTCTCACTCCATTCTAGGGCAGATCACCATAATTTTTAAAAATAATTTATCAATTTTTTTATGCAAAGAAGATGGTGTTTATTTTGTAGACATTAAGAGCTTAATGCTTAGCTGTCATGAAAATATATTATATTTCATAGTTTTTGAACATGAGCATTTCATAGTAAAAATTTTCTTGTTTAGGTTTTATGTATGTAATTACAACCAACAAACTGTACTTCACGAACTAATTCCCACTGAAATCAATGTCATGGCAACACACACATACAACACAAGAGTTAATATTTAGTTTTTATAAAACATTGCTAGATTTGAAGAAAAAGTTACAAAAATTACAGTAATTTTCAAAAATACAAAAAATATATTATCAACGTGGGTGTTTATTATATATGTGTTGTTCTAGCCTTTAACATTGCTTGTCAGGAGAATAATTTTGTTAAGTTTGTTGGTTCTGGTTTTATGCATAAAATCATGAATGAAAATACTGACTACAAAATGCAACTATGCAAAAACTATGAAAAAAAAATTCCAAGACGGCAAAGCATAGTCACTATATATATCAACAAAATAAAGATTATCAATAACAAATATAAATTTAAAAAAAAATTAAAAATAAAAAAAATTGTAAACAACCACCTTAATGTATGCAATGCACTGTCCAGCACACGATGCGACACAACTTAAATTATGTACACATGAAATTTTTTTCAAATTTATATTTTCTAAATTCTGGTTAATTGTTTTTTACACTGTTCTTAACTTGTTTAATATTATATTAACAATAATAAATGTTATTGAGTAATTTCAATTTATTAATAATATTTCAGAATGTTCACTTTCAATTGTAGCTTTTATTTCTTGTTACATTTGTTCGAGCCGAACCTAGTCGCACTACAGTATTTTTCTTAGCAGGAGAGTACTGTAGCTGCTCAGCTTTACATTCCTCTGTCAGTTGTTCTGTCGTACCTCTGTCTTTATGCCAAGTGCTGCTGCCGTTTCAATGCATGATTTTTGTATTTCACTACACGATTTCGATGCAGTTTAGCGATTCTGATCATGTGATTATTGCATGCTACTGTGCTTCAATGCACACTTTGCCGATGTTGGTACTGTTGTTGACAATTTTCGATGCTCTTTTGTTCAACGTTTTTGCAGCTTCTTCTGTTGCTTTTCTTAACACTTTGCCGTCAACCACCATGCTGTCAAGATGAGTGTGTTTGGTGTTCCTGCCTTTTTGGCAGATCTTGGCACTTGAGTTGCCATAAATTTACTTGTTTTTTACATAATATAGCAAAATTTATATTTTAACATAGTAAATCTGTAGTGCTACATTTTTTTATATCTTTAACTGTGGTTGTTTCATTTGTAATTTCGTCAAGTGATTCTCTTCACCCTCGTCTGGTGAGTAATTTTCCTACGAGAGGTTTAATGTGATATATAAATTTTTATCTTCTTTGATTTTTTGGTAATTTCTGTGTAGTGAGGGTTCCCGTTCAGGCCGGTTCTCGTCTTGGAGTATTCTTGACCCGGCCGATTCATGTCCTGGCCAATTCTCGTCTTGGCCTATTCGCATGATGGCGTATTCACGAGCTGACCTGTAGTCTCTACTATAGACGTCCAGTCATTCTGGCCTATTTTTGGGCATTTTCTTCGCCTTTTCGTCTTTTTTGTTTCGCAGCTATAACTGGGACCTATGAAGTCATCCCAGCATGCTGTACTCTTTTACTGTGGGACTTTGAACAGATAAGCAGCAGCTAAATATATATTGTAATTAAATATATAAATTAACAGCTGTCATACTTACCTTTTTTTGTGTAATATTTTGTACATTTCTAATAATTAATTTGAGTTTAATAATAGTGTAAAATTTTATTACACCTAACGGATCCATCCAATTGACATGTAATTTTGTTTTTGTTAATTTATTAAGTCATTGATTCGGACGTGCGTTATTTATTTAGCCTATAGAATGTTCATTTATTGTTTTGATAATTTTATTGTGAATTTAAGAAAAATAATAATTGTATAATCAATTCACTATTTTCATTTAACGTGCCTGCAAGATTTGGGCTTTTAATATTTTCAGAACAATTGAGGTACTAATGGACTTATTCACTGATGTTATATAATTGTTTTGTGAATTTTATTTAAAAGGAAAACAAAAATATTTAATATTACAGCAAAAACTAAACTATCATTTTGAGCAACCACAAATGTCAGAGTTTACATTTAATATATTTTCCTCTGGTGTGTATTGTTGATTATGGCGAGAGAGGCTATTTATTTAATTATTTAAATAATTATTTTCCTTTGCCCGTTGCGTATGGTAGCCCAGCATTTATTTAACTGTGCACTGCTTCCACTTTGATATTGTTTGTTTATAACAGCTTCCTCTGGTTTGTGTGTGTTTGTTAATGTGCTACCTGCTATTCTCTGCTGTGTTTTTATTGGTGAGCATTGTTATGTTTATTTGCCAGGGGCTGTTGTTTTGCTTTACGATTAATGGCTACTTAAAATAATTCATTAACCTACCATATGCACATGGCACAAACTGGTAACACAGCGTGGTGTTTGCTGTATCAAATACAACACGATACATGCATTGTAGGTACATGATCGTGTTCAGTCTAGCATATAGACTATAGCGATAAGCCCACCAGCATTTCATGGAACTCGCAAATTCATTTTCAAAATATACAACCAAAATCTTTAGCATCTCTATCACTTTTCATTAAATATTTCAATCACTTGAGATAATGTGCAAATAAATGTTTGTTTGTCTCTATTCTCTAAAGTTTGCAGCAGTTTATGAGAACCTTAGTTACGAGCATCTAAGACAAAGCCGTAACAGTAAAAATATAAAATATATTCTCTGTATAATGACAAAAATATTTTCAGTAACTTTGTGCAAAAGTGGGAAACAGCAATAAGTATCAGAGCATCGTTTTGCAAGTTAGAAATTTAGCTTGCAGTGTGATCGATATTTTATTTCTAAAAATTTATCCGAAGTTGTAATATTGCCAGAATAGCATAATTCACTAATTTACCTTCATAAGTACTGTGAAGCATACAAATTGTTTCAATTAATTTAGAATTTTCCCTCATTGTCTGGTTCCAATCTAAAGTCAACTACAGTTCATCAGCTTGGAGAGTGCCTCAGCAGGCGATGTTTTTTCTTGCATGAAAATTCTTTATCCTTGCTTCGGTTTTGTCACTTATTGAGGGAAAGCATACAAAAATTCTCTAATTATTCACTAATATTTTTTAAAAGATATCCAAAGAATTCTTTCAACAGCAGAATTTAAATTTTTTAAATATCTTCTTTGAGACGCAATTAGCAATTTTCCTTGGTGAACCGTGGTTTGACTCTTTAAAAAGTTTACGCAGACATTCTCGAGTGCTAGTACCGGCTAACACATTTCGTAGTTTTATCATGTATATGAGAATGATTTGCACAGTTTGTCTAAAAAGTAAATGTGTTGGTTAAGCCATTATGCATAGTTTAAGAATTATTTTTTCCTACCATGCTTTTACTTTGAGATTGTATTTTTGCAAATTAAATACTCGCAAAAGTTTTAGGGACTTTAAATTAAATCATGACAGTCTTTTACACCCAACTGCTATATTCAAAGTTAAAAACGTAATTACTTTGCCAAGTTATATGACTTAATACTGCACAACATGAACACAGTTCTCAGAGTGACAGCGCACAGTGCCAGAAAAGAGTTAATAACATTTGTATCTGCTCCTGGTTGCAGCAAACCATTCTTCTGCCGTACACAGAAATACATAACGAAAGCCCAGACAAAGCCTCGTTGCAGAAGACTGCAGCAATATCTTTCAAAAATCAATGACTATTCACATAATTTACAAGTGTGCAGTCGATATACACACCTTTCTTTAAATTCTACAAAGAAATAATAATTCACACCTTTTCGACCATATCTTAAACTAATATTAAAAAACACACCTTACTCTGCTATGTATTTAAGTGTTTGGTTCAGTACGTGTGAACACCGACTGCTTCACTGTACGTCTTCAAATTGTGGACTGTGCGCACGCCTCGCAGATGTTTCATATCATAGCAGGAACAAAACAACTTTCATATCTCCTGGAGGGTCAAACTTCAGCCAGAGGGATGTTTAACCAGTTGATTTTAATACTTCAGGGCTTTGAAAATAAGAATGATCAACAGCAATGCGTAAAAAAATGAAAAAATTCTATTTTCAGCAGGGTGACTACTTTAAATCACACGCTGTGTGGCGTGAAAAGTCGGGTAGTGTGGCAGGTGGGGCAGCTTCATCCCACAAGCAATGCAGCTAGGAAGATGGGCAAGAGGAAGTAGTGAGTTCGAATGTACCTGTCCCGAAGCAAGGTTCCGAAAACAGCCAAAGCCAGCTTCATTGTGTAAGTACCTTGGTAACGCGTTCTCAGCTGGACTGATTGGTCACCAGCTCTAAGATGAATGGCATGCAGGTATGGAGGGGGAAGACAAAGGGGGAGGGGAAAATTAAGGTGCTGTGACCTATCGCACATTCTGCAACTATATGGCTCTTAGGAAAATAACTAGGACTGGGCCGATACCACTTTTCACCTAGTCCACCGATACCGATTCTTACTGATCGATGCTGCCGATACTCAGCGCCGATACCAGCCAAAGGAATTATGAAAGTATATTTCACTTAAAAAGCATTTTTAATTCATAATATGAATAAGACAAGTACCATCAATAACACCAGTCCCTTGCTTAACTGAACGCTGAGTATTTCTTTCAGTCCTTATTGTTAGGCATCAGGCAAAATGAACAGTCTAAATAGTGAAAAATACACACACAAATTTAATTCAGTGTTGTTAAACTACAAATTTTTTAAAAACCTAATAAGAAGATAAAATAAAAATAATGTTAACAGGTCTGTATGCCAAACATGTAAATAAAATTTTTTATGTACACTTCAAGCACAATGTTTTCACTTGCCAGGTTTCAAAACACTGATATTTTTGTTGAGAAATACCAGCTGCCATAGTTTCTCAGGATTCAGGGAGCTTCGTTTCTTGGTAGAGATTAAGCCAGCAGCACTAAAAAGTCGTTCTGATGCCACAGAACCAGCTGGTGACGACAAATATTTATGCGCAGTCTTACACAACCTAGTATGTGGCGATGTCTTCCAGTATCTAAAAGGGTCTGAATTAATTGGTATAAGTGGCTCTGCCAAATACATTTCAACCTCGGTCTCTGGACACTGGTAGGTTGTGGCTGCTGGTGTGTTTGTCTTATTTATTATACTAGAGTATATTGAAAGCATACCTTTCAATTTTTTGGATTCATGATCAACT
>PNEQ01099100.1:0-13608 GCA_003012365.1 Medauroidea extradentata | reverse complement strand
AAAAGTAAGCATGCTATGTTTCAGATATTTAACTCATAGACTATAACAAACATGTTCGGTCGTATTGTAAGAAAAATTAGCACTTGCACAAGCGTGTGAAGAAAGATTTGTAATTATTATCCCGACTCTATAAATCAGCGTGGCTATATACTGTCTGCACAGAGTGAGTGAAGGGCAGCTACAGTACAAAAAAAAAAATTTATTCACACCGCTACATGATAGGCAGTGTGTCTTAATTTTTAGTGTAGATTGACTTAAAACAAAACTTAAATTCATATTAATAAATAAACTTTTTGAAACCTCAATGAAATCGGTTTAAAAACAAATTCATTATCAGCAACTATTTACGTTTACAACTTCAGGACACTCTACGTATAAATCTTCAAACTAACGTTTTAGCAACAGAGTAGAGATGCATCGATCTGTCCGATTGGTAATCATGTATTTTGCATTAGTAACGCAAAATACAAACGTGTTTGCTATTACATACCAATAACTTGTAATAAGGCCAATTTTCTTAATAAATCACTTTCTTTAAAAATTACATTTTGTTTTATTTGTAACAAACTGAAAATATTTAGATTGTTAAATAAATTGAATGTATGCTGTACTTTTAATGTGATAACTGCCTCTTTTACTGCTGAAGCCTCGATAATATTAGTATTAATACTTACATAATAAGTAGTACAAAGTTAAAAGTATTACATTTGCGTTTCAATGAGTTACTTTTAAAAACCTAGTACAGACATCAGATGAATTAGCTTTTATGTATTTATTATTTATTATTAATTGTTGAAAATGTGCCATTAAGTAAATAAAAAATATATATTTCCAGTTGTATGTAGGTCTAAGCCTATTTTGTGGGAGAATCAACAATCTTAAAATACTTTTAAAAAAATAGTAGATTTCAAAAACTATCTTTAGTGAAATTAAGGACGTTGCATTAATTTTCTATTTAATATTTTATTTTGAAAATTTATTTATATTCGATAATGTATTTGTACACAACCCTAAAATCAGTTATCGAAAGTTGAAAACGTTATAATAAATACAAAATGTAGAGTTAAAATTAATGTATTTACTATGAAGACAATCCAAGGTATAATTCGTAGTCAGATCGTTGAGCTAGACGGCGCGACACCGCGCGCCAGAGATATTCTGTCTTCAACCTGCCGCCAAAACAACAGCGATTCGCGAAACTCGTCAAGAGGGGCATAAATAATAATTTTATACTGTCCTTTTTGTTTCTTCCACTGACACCCCCCATCTATCTCGTAAAACCAAAAAGTTTCTCGCTTACTATATTTTACCCTGCATTTCCCGGTCAAAAATGTTCATGCCATCGTTAAAATTTTTTTTTACATAGTAAATAACTGTCATAAAGAAAATTAAAGGATAGCGTTATTGGTAGGACAGTTCATTAATACTCTGTAATTTTTTTAAAGTCAATTGACCGAATAGTTTTCGATTGGTGATGAGTTAGGTTTCTGCGATTTTTCGGGCGCGCGAGCATGACTTGGCTTGCGGTAGCTGCGAAGGACCCAAAATGGCGGACGATTATACCTAGTCTTTATAGAGCCCTAGCCCATATCACTGCGTCATAGAGCAGTCAGTGAGCAGATAATGTGTGCTTGAATACACACATGTTCTTGGAGGCTAGCCTACAAGTCAGTGAACGCGCGAATTTTTCCGGTCTCTACCATTAAGCGTAAGGCAGCTGCTCTGCTAGCCGGCAGCCAGGCCAATAAGAAACCTGCCGTGACATGCAGGCTGGTACAACCACCTTGAGTACCAACAACCCCGGGCAGCCAATAAGTCTCCAAGTTCGCCCGCATCAAATGTGCCGCTACGTTATTTCATGTATGTGTTATTATTAGGGACCCCTAATTTTCGCGAAAAGAATTTTGCCCCACTTTGTTTCAGTGACTTAAGTCCACATCTGCAGCTCTGCTTCATAATTAGTGATTGGAGGTCTTAGCTCTGAAGTGTCTTGAGGTTTTTCTGGCAAATCACAGACGTGTGACGTTGTAGTAACATTATTGTGATTTGCGAAGTTAAATGAGAGACATTGCTTCACAAAGACACGCTGCCAATAACTATGACGCGAAACTGCAAATGTGTACGTAAGTCATTGAAACAAAGTGGGGCAAAATTCTTTTCGCGAAAATCAGGGGTCCCTAGTTATTATTTAGTCTGTGACCTCGCAGTGAGAATCTTCAGTCCTACGTTGCAATAACACAGAGGTCATGGGTAGGGAAGGACTCCTGACTTTCGTGAAAATATTTCTACACCAAGTTGTTTCAGTTACTTAGTTCCACCTGTGTAGTTCTGTTTCTTTGTTGTTGGCGGAGTGTCTTGGTGTAAAGACGTTTATCATTTCACCCCACCAGTCAGAATAAGGTTACTGCGAATAACACACGTCTCTGATTTGCATTAAAACCTTTAGACACGTGATAGTTACATTCAGCCAATCACTGACCATGAAACAGAGCTGCAGATGTGCACACGGTGCACTTAAGCAAACTGAGCCAGAAATATTGTTACCAAAAACAGAGGTCCATAGTCATGTGTAGGGCCACGAACTTTTCGCGAAAATAATTTTGCCCCAGTGTGTGAAATGACGTGTCTCATTTAACAGCGTAAATGACAGTAAGATTACTGCAACACATGTATGTTATTTGCGGGTAGAATCCCTAGACACGTGAGAGTTATAACACCTAATCATTGGCTATGGATAGAGACAGGAAAAATTCCCGGGTTCACTGACCTGTCGGCTAACCTCCAAGAATACATGTGAAATCGTGCAGACAGCAGGTGTTTATTAGCTGCTCGCTGACACAGTCAAATGGGCCTAAATTCAGTTAGTTTTATTACTGGCCATCTGCTACCAGGAAGTGCCGAGTAAGTCAACGGCCAATTGTGAACGTGATGCAGACTTATAGTTGCTGGAATTACAGCTTGCACCTAAAAGAAAACGCGAATTTTTCAGGTCTATAGCTATGGATAGAGCAGTGGCGGCTCGTATGTAGTTGCCAGGGAGGGCACAAGATGCAGAGAACTGTATATTGTTGTGTGCTATTTGACGCTACAGCCACTGACATGCTGGTATGTAGGTGCCGCGTATTACCAGGGGCCGGAAAATTTCGCGGATTCAACGACCTGCATGTTAGAATGCATTGTCCTGTGCATACTCAAGCCACGTACATTTGTCAGTCAGCTGCTTCTCACTGGAACAACAGACAATGAACGAATAGACGGAACTTGAATATGCATAGGGCAATGGATTCTATCATGCAGGTAACTGAATCCGCGAAATTTTCCGGCCCCCACTTATTACTGACTGATAACAACATATTAAGTAGTCAGTAGATATTTCAAGGTCATTGGTATACGGCGGTGCGTTCACACGAGTGTACAGTTCTCCGCAACTACTTGTGCCCTCCCTGGCAACAACCCACGAGCCGCCACTGGAATAGAGACCGTGAAAATTCGCGGGTTCACCTCACCTGTATGCTAGCCTCCAAGAATGTTCATGAAATCATGCAGACATCAGTTGTTTATTAGCTGCTCGCTAACACCGTAAAATGGGCGTGTATTCTGTTACAGATTCATTATTGGCTTAGCTACCGCCAGAAAGTGTCGAGTAAGTCAACAGCCAATTGTGAACGTGATGCAGACCTATAGTTGCTGGAACTCTAGTTTGCGCCTAAAAGAAAACGTGAAATTTTCGGGTCTCCAGCTATGAAGTAGATCTGTAGATGTGAACGTAAGGCACTAAAACAAAGTGGGGCAAAATTCTTTTCGCGGAAAGTTCATGGCCTTAGTCGTGGCACAGAATATTTAGTATTACATAAATGAAATAGGCGGTTGGCCAGCGAACTCAGTCACACACGCCAGCAAAATGGCTTTCCTGGCCAGCAACATGGCGGAAACACTTACTGCCAATCAGCCTGAGACAGCTGCTATGATAATCGGCAGCCAGGCCAATAGGAAACCTGCTGTAACATGCAGGAGCCAAACATACACGAGGATGGCATCAACAGTCTCGGGCAGCCAATAAGCGGCAAAGTTCGCCGGTAACAAACGAGCCGCCACGTCATTTCGCGTCTGTATTACTGTTTAGTCAGTGGTCGTGGGGAGCACGTGACGATGTGCGACTTGCGAGACGATGTCACGAGCCAAGCCACGAGACTACGGCAGAGGCCGGTTCGGCGAACATCCTCGCGCGACGAGGGCCAGTCACGTGCAAGCAGCTTCGCGTGTATTGGCAAGGGGAGGGGGAGATGTGGCCTGACCTACGACCTGTCAGACAACACCGCCCGCGGCGTGCCACGGACCAGTTCTCTAGCTCGCGCGCTTGCCCAACCGTCACCCCGCCCGACCGCTACTCTCGAAAACGTGTCCCACACGCAACGAACCAAGAAAAAAAAACACCGCTACACCACAGAAGATTAGGAATACAGAAGTGAAAGAGCCGGTAGAATGACGAATTCAGTCACACACAGTGGCGGCTCGTGGGTTGATGCCAGGTAGGGCTGCAGTTGCCAAGAGCTGTACAGGGTTGTGTGCTGGTTGAGTCGACAGCCGCTGACACGCTGATGTGAAGGTGCCCGTTACTACTGAGTGGTCACGAAAGATCTAGTAGCCGGCAAATATTTCATGACGCGTTCATCAAGAGCGTACAGTTCCGAATATCTGCAGCCCCAACTGGCAACAATCCACGAGTCGCCATTGGTCACACACGCCAGCAAAATGGCTTCGCTGGCCAGCAACATGGCGGTAACACATGCAGCGTAAGGCGACTGGTTTGCTAGTCGGCAGCCAGGCCAATATAAAACCTGTCATAACTTGCAGGAGTCAAGCTAGACACGGGGCTGGTGTCAACAACCTCGGGCAGCCAATAAGCGGCGAAGCTCGCCCGTAAAATATGAGCCGCCACGTCATTTAACCTCTGTATTACTGTTTTGTCTCTGGCTCCACTCTTCAAACAACCGACACTAGCGACGCTCCCAGTTTATCACGATAATTGGTACAGCCGCCATTGTCGCAAAAAAATATTTTTTTCATTATTTTGTTTCTTCGGCAGTTCCTTCGTGATCATTGGCAGCGTGTCTTTCTTCAGACGCGTCTCTCATTTGACTGCGCCAGCCGCGATAAGGGTACTGCAACGCCTCACGCCTGTGATTTGTCAGTAGAACCTCAAGACAAGTGGGAGTCAAAACATCAAGCATCAACACGAAACAGAGCTACAGATATGCACATAAAACATTGATAACAAATGGCTAGGGACACCTGTTTATCGCGAAAAAAAAATGTTTTGCCTCACTTTGTTTCAGTGCCTTACGTGCACATCTGCAGTTCTGCTTCGTGGTCAGTGATTTGATATTTTAACTTTCACGATCCTAGGGATTCTACCGTCAAATCACAGACGTGTGGTGTTGCCGGAACGTTATTGTAATTGGCTAAGTCTAATTAAATACGGCTCTTCACATAGACATGCTGCTAATAACCATGGAGTAGAATGGACGACTTAATGTTCACGTCATCTGACTTCACACCGCAGGGGGAGAGTACTATGGGAAACAAAGCTTGTTTACAAACATGTTGATTTGTTGGTTGGTCTTGGTAGAAACCAACAATTTTGTGCACTCATAGACTTGCATGTGAGTTATTAATTTCATTTGGTTAAGATGCGCAAACGTATAAGATCAGTGTTTACCCGAAAAAGAGGCAAATTTCAAACCAATAATCAATTTTCTTTACATACATCTCATCCTGGACATGTGAAGCCAAACGCCTGTATGAAGGTTGTGTTCGGCAGCGGTATCCATGGAGACAGGAATTGTATCCCACACTAGACTGAAGCTCTGCCTCTTTTCAAGTCATCCACTGCAGATGTGCACAAGGCACTGAAACAAAGAGGGGCAAAATTATTTTTCGCGAAAAGCAGGGGTCCCTACAAATGGTACATGTTTTTTTTTTTTTTTTTTTTTTTTTTTTTCGCTATGATTAGAAGATTGAAAAATTCGCGTATTCTTGTGGACACAAATTAGGATAAGTGTAAATGATTGTCACTTTTCACAACTGGGTCTTAGACTAATTTAATACTACCTGGAGCCAATAAAAAAAGAGGCAAATAAATGCAGGCCCATTTAAGTTGTATCATTGTGACAAGCGAACAGCCAAGAGCAGCTGATATCGGCTTGCATACATTGATATTCTTGGAGATTATATAGTGTATAGGTCAGGGAACCAACTAGTTTGTCCAGTCTCTAACGGTGATTAGTAGAGACCTGGAAGTCTCGCGAAGTCAATTTGAAAGAATTCTAATATCTAACTGTTGCACGTGTGAGCTAATTCAATGATTGAGTCGCTGTTTGTTTTATTCGCCCGCGAAGACTTTGAATCAATATCAATCCTGCATGAGGACACTCACTGATGTCTGCACAACATTGCTAAATGGAACACTGAGGACATAGTATATACAGGACTGTGGAGTCCAGACGGCAGGTCGATGAACCCGCGAAATATCAAGGCCTCAAATGATTAATATAGGCGGTTTAGGATAAAGTGAGCACTCAAAAAAAAAAGCCTGCTAAAGTTCTATTTTCAGCGAATTCGTATCTTTCCGCGCGTAGCGGCCCTGGACACGTCACTTGATGTTTGCCCAAGTACAGGATGTTTCAAAAAAATTGTAACTGAATTGCTGACACGTCCATATACTATACGTATCATAGGGTATATAAACAATAGCACACCATGCCCGATCTTGGATGCTGTACTGAGGTATGTCCAAATTCTCTCAGGTAACTCTGCAACAAAACCCGGAATTACGTTCCTACTTATTGACTATTGGTAGATGTGTTAGTTTCAGTTACTTTTTTTTTTTTTTTGGAAAATCCTGTATGATTAAATGTGCGGTCAGTATTAATGGATACCGTTTACTAAAAAGAAAAGTTTATTAATTATATGAAATACAATTATGGCGATTTAGGTTGATTATGTTTCAGTATTGTTGAATTTAAAAAGGAATATACACGGAACTAAATTGCAAAATTTATCTGCCAACCATACAAGCAGTACGCCTAATGCAACTACAGTTTATGTTTAAGTATATGCAGTAACGGCTAATGATATTTTTCAAATGTTAAATTTTAAATGCTAACTTTATCCCGAACGCCCTATAAGATAATATGTGTGTTCGAGATTCCATTGTCTATTCCATAAAAGATTGCACTATTTTTTTTTTTTTTTTTTTTTTTTTTTTTTTTTTTTTTTTTTTTTTTTTTTTTTTTTTTTTTTTTTTTTTTTTTTTTTTTTTTTTTTTTTTTTTTTTTTTTTTTTTTTTTTTTTTTTTTTTTTTTTTTTTTTTTTTTTTAATATTTCACTGTGCTTTCAGTACGGCCACAACTAATAAATAAGTTAAGTGTTTAGTAACGGCAATTATTAGAAGGAAAATTTTTATTTTTATATGCTATAATAAAATGAATACAATTTTATGCTAAAAGTCAATAATTATGCTTTGATGTACGCAAGTCCCAAAATACTCCTTGATGTGAAACAATATATCACCGTGTTTAAACAAAAATTGCGTTCGTAATGTTTAAGCTTATCTATTGAAATTTAATTATTTTGAAACTTATGCCCTCTAGCATTGTTATTACAAAGCAGCATTCAAACTTTAAATTTGCTCTCCAGGCAAAATATTAATTTTGACTTCTAGAAGTAAGACTCTGACAGCAAAATTAATGCTGGCATATTTTCTGTGTTCCACTCTGCATACTCGTTCGATTACCAGGTTGCAGCAACGTTTCCTCTCTGTGAACTTGTTAATCAAGCTAATACAATTTTTCGTGGGAGTTAAATACTAGATTTAGTTTCTGAAATTACATTTTACAGTTTTCATTAATTTGACATGTTCACCGTTGTTTTAAAATGTAGACGAAAGTATTGTTCCATTTGCTAACGTAATTTTATCACATTTACATTGAAAATCACGTCACCCATGAATAAATCTCTAAACTGAGAAAATGTGGCACTTGAATGTGCAAAAACAAGGTAATTTTTTATCTGTACCTAACACTGTTTTATTTGTGGTAGATTTTTCCTTAGGTACATTTTGGTATGTGACATGTCCAATTCACCATTATTTACAAAAAGTCTGTGGAAATCTGACGTGCAGAAATCACTTAATTCACACCAATATGCCAAGATCTTTGGAAGAGACATTTTAAACTAGGCATCCCTTTTCTGATTTTAAGCCTTGTCAACTTTACTTCAAAAGTCACACTTTGTCACCTTCTTTAATTAATGTTGTTTACGTAGTATTGTGCTCATTGACAACAAATAATTTCTGTTTACGTATTTTGCCTAGCAGGTGTTGTTATCTGAATTCTTCTGGAAAAGTTTTATTATCAGCGGAAGTCAATCAATCACTAGTGGCTTTTTATATTTTGCCGTCTGATTACAATTAATTGTAAATGACTTAAAATATTCACTTGGTTAGTGTTCAGTGGAGACTATCAGCAGCAACAAAGGAAGTTTTAGTGGTGAGTGCGTGCCTGTACTATTCATAAACATTTATATCTACTGTTTATGAAACAAATAATGTTCTTTGTTGTGTAACGTCCTTAGTGGTCTTTCTTTTTCAGTCTTCATTTAAATGTCCAACTGTTGTAAGGAAATTTTCGTGAAACGTTACGTTTACAAGGGCAAATTATCGAATAAATCCCACTGGTATTTGGAAGATTTTGGGTAGTCATTAAACATACTGTATGTCAAATGGATTATGTAGGTAATCATTTTGCTACTTTGGTGTGTTATTTACATGTTTTTCTTAGTTCAGTAAGAAGGTAGGTAGGAACACTGAAAGAAAAGTATTGTTGTAGGTTCTGTATATCTGTTAAAATAGGGAAAACAGTCCTGTTTGACTACCAACACTATAACTTATGGGTAGAGCCACGATTTTATGGCGAAAAGATTTTTGCAACATTTAGTTTCGATGCGTCATGTGCACACCTGCAGCTCTGCTACATCGTCTGTGGTTGGATGATTTTACTCTCACTGGCCTTGGCAAATGATAGACGTACAGACCCACAATAATCTTATTCTGATTGGTGCAGTCAAATGAGAAACGTGTCTGAACAAAGACACGCTGCCAATAACCTTGAAACAGAACTGCCGATGTGCACAGGAGACACTGAAACAAAGTGGGGCAAAAATCTTTTCGCGACAAAATCGTGGCCCTACTTATGGGTAGATACGATGGTATATCGCGAAAACTGATAGTGCCAACATACCTTTGAAAACACTGTAGTTTCTTGCGACATGTATGATTGGGTGATATACGTCTGGCACAGCGTAGCTGTTTGCAGACAAATAATAGGCATCAAATATTACATTAGCAGGATTCTTATTGGCTCACTCAAACAGGGCAACAGCTCCACGTACAAGAGAAAACCAGTAATAATGTAATAAGCTGAACGTACTTTGAAACCCAGCAAACAGTTAAGATTTCCCGCGATAAACCATCATCTCTACTTATGGATTGTTCTACAACATGGGGGCACTTCCTTTCCTTTACAGAACATACTGTTACATCTACAGAACACGCTGTTACATCTATAGAACATGCTGTTACATCTACAGAACATTTGTTGTATGAACAGTACAGATAGTCCCGACAACCAAACTGTATTGTTGTACGTATTTTAACGCAACTATAGTACCTACGACAATATTTTTCTATCACTGAAGTTTGGGCTAAGGTAAATTACTGCAGCAAGAGACACATTCCAACACTAGTTGAGCTAGTATCGTTAAGGGGGCTATTGTATGCTTGCGCTTATGAGAGAAAACTTCGTCCTTCGGCAATGTTCGGTTTACGTAGTACACGAAGTTCTCTCCATAAGCGTCGGCATGAAACATCCCCCTCACCGATGCCAGCGGCACTAGCTACGGAAATTGTCCCTTGCCTAATTAGCTTACAAGATAATCTTTTAGTTAGGCTTAACTTCTCATTTTCATAAAGATTGTTAAAACCAGAGGCTCTGACAGCAACAGGAAGGAAATGTTGTTGGCCTTGTTAAGAGCGCTCTGCAACGAAAAATTCGTAATTTTATAATTGTACCAAACACGGTCCAATACTTACACATTACAGTAATCGTAATTTCCCGCAAGTAAAGTGTTTCTTCGGTACCATAGTTTTCGTAGAAGCGCATGTCAAAAGTAGCGATTTGACTATTTTCTCTACTTACTCAAAGTAAAACTATTCAAACGATAGGAATGAAATAATTTTGAAAGAAAGTAAATGTAATAATCTAAGGAATGATACCTTCGTTATTTAAAGTGAAAATATTTTTTTAATGCAAGTACTCAAAGATATGAAAAATTCAGTTTTATTCAAGAATTTGTTTTTAATGTAAACCATTTTTACGTGAAATAAGAAAGGTGTCATTCTGTAGTGTAATACATTTACTTTCACTCAAAATTATTTCATTATAATCGTTTGAATAGTTTTTACTTTGAGTAAGTAGCGAAAATAGTAAAATAGAAACTTTGACATGCACTTGTAGCAAAAATATGGAACTTAAAAAGTATTTTATCTGTGAAAAGCTATATTATTATTATAATGTGTAAGATTTTGACCGTGTTTGGAACAATTTATAAAATTACGAATTTTTCGGCGCAGGACACTTTTTAGTAACCATATCGGCATTTCTTTGGCGTGTTTTCAGAAAACAATAGAAAGCCGTAACCAGTATGGCTGTACCAAAAATCTAACCCGTAACTACCCGAATGCATGTCCAGTGTTTTGCGCTGCACATCTCGCTCGGTTCTTGGGAGCGCTTGGACGAAATTTTTTTATTGTTTTAAAGATCTTTATATTTGTACGAGGTATGGTTTGTTTTGTATACAAACATTGTGACTATGTTTTACTATAATGAAAAAAATTTTAGCTTTCATAATTTTTTTATAATGACATGTCAAGAGTCTAAATTTGCATAGAACTGCTTTAATTGAAAACCAACTGACTTATCGAACTAAAATAATTCACACTGAATATGAATGTTGTAGGCTACAAGGATTCCTATATAAAAACATATAAATAAAAAATGTATTTTAAAAAAAATCTTGAATTTTTAAATTTAAATTTTAGCATTATTTTAATAAAAAAGTTCTTTTTACATATAATTCCCTGTAGCGTCCAACATCGAAATTCAATGTGAATTATTTCAGTTCAGTAAGTCAGTTGGTTTTCGTTCAAATCATAAAACTGTTTAATGGATATTTAGACTTTAACATTCCGGTATAAAGTTATTAAATCTAAACAATAGTCATTGCTGCAAAAATAGTCACAGTGTATGTCTACGAAACAATACAATATACAGTATCTTACAATTATAAACATAATAAATACAATAAAATGTTTCGGTCAAGCGCCCACTTAAGAAAGCCCAGAATTGGTATGTGTAAGTTATCTCCTGGTGCATGACCGGAGCTGTAACATCATACGTGAGTTTATTTTTTAAAAAAAACTGCTAAACGCTTTCTCAATATACTTTCTTCCGTTAAAAGAAAACATACTTCAATGTACGTTTCCAGGCTTTAAACAGTGTGGTACGTCCATTATAGACGTGCTTTTTTTTTGGGACAGCTCAAAATTATTAAAAATGAATTTTTCAAGGTTCCGCGGTGGCCGAATGTTCAGACCATTCACCTCCCACCAAAGTTCGATTCCCGGCGGGTTTCGTCCCCGGATTTTCGTATGGGGAACGGTGCCGGACGATGCCGTTGGTCAGCGGGTTTTATCGGGGATCTCCCATTTCGCCCTCTTATTCATTCCGGCGCTGCTCCATACTTAGCTCATGTCACTCCTCACCAGCGCTAAAGACCGCGCTGACCAAAATCTCTCTCACGAACTGTTTCGTAAAAGAGAAACATAGAAACATTTCTTTGAATTTACACCATACTTTCCGCAAATAAATGTATATAGGGCCAGCGCTCAGAGTCCAGAAGAAGACTGCTGCTAAGAAAACACGCCGTGTTAACTTAGTGCTCTGAACGTAAATGCCGTATTTCCTGTGTCGAACTTATTGCCTCCCTGTTTTACTACCTGCAGCAGAAGGGAAAAAAAAGTTTCTAGAGGACTTATTTTAAGGAAGTAATTTCACATCTAAATTACCTTGTTGTGGTAACCACAGGACTAGTATATTGTCGGTTTCAACATAAATCCTATTACGTCACGCAACGTAAACAGTTTAAGAGACATTGCATAATACTCTCGTTGTAATATATAATTAAGGAAAGGAAGTTTCTGCGAAAATATTTTTGCACAACTTTGTTACAAAGCTTTGCGTGCACATCTGCATCCTACTTGTAGTATTTTGACAACAGAATAACTAGGAGTACAGAAATGAAACAGCCGGTAGGACGGTGAACTTTTTCACACACGCCAGTAAAATGGCTACCCAGGCCAGCAACTTGGCGGAAACGGCTACCGCCAATCAGCGTAAAGCGGCCGTCCTACTAGCCTGCAGCCAGGCCAATAGGAAACCCGCAGTAATATGCAGGAGCCAAACAGACACGGGTCTGGTATCAACAGCCTCGAGCAGCCAATAAGCGGCAAAGTTCACATGTATCAAATGAGTCGCCACATTACTACTTAGTCTTGTGATTTTTGACATTGTGAATATGTGCAGAGGCGTCTCTTACTTGACTCTGCCAATCCGAACTGGGTTACTGCGACACCATATGTCTGTGATTTGCTGGTATAACTCCAACACGCTGACAGTTAAAATCATTCCATAGCTGACCATGAAGCATAGCTACAGGCATGCACATAAGACATTGCAACAAACTCCTGCTGAAATATTTTCGCGAAAACTTCTAGTCTCCACACAATGTTCCTGGTTGACTCTGTTTGGACTACAGATCTTGCAGTATATAAAATACAAAATGTTGATATGTGTAATAATATTGGAAAAGTAATGTACTTTTGAGAGCCAAATATAGACAAGGACGCACAGCAAGTTGTAACAATATTAACAGCAACAACGGTAAAATAATTTCTTACTGGATCTTTCAATACACCTGATGTTACATAGTGTGTGTCTTAAATTTTTAGAACTAATTTTTAAAATTAAAACTGCCTAGAACACATTTTTTTTATTGGAACTACAGCAACGAAAACATGATTCTTTCTTGTGGTAATTAAGAAGTTGGATACTTGTGATGACTTGAGGTATATGGAATCTGGTTCATAACGGTTTTCCCGTAGAGACTAAAATAACTATAACAATATTTCTGTTACAAAAACTAAAATTTTCGCTAGTAAAACATCGTTTAACTTTAAGCAACTACACGCAGTTAGTAAACAGAAACACAGCTGTGTAATGACGTGCCTGGTGGAGATGGAAGGGAGAGGGGGTGAGGGGCACGTTCTCCCCAAAATATATTTACGGGTGAAATGCCCCCCCCCCCTACTTCCTCAGAAATTGTAAATAAACGTCTAATGTACGAATATGAATATACCTACCAACAGTATATTCAAAGTTTATATGAAATCTGCTTAAGTAGCCTCCATTTTACACTTTGAAACCGTAACAC
>PNEQ01099097.1:0-13642 GCA_003012365.1 Medauroidea extradentata | reverse complement strand
AATACAGCACAGTAGACTAGACGTCTTACAAATAGTTTTATCTTGGTTAATGAAATAGGCCGTAGAGGTTATTTTTTCAGCCCAAGACGTTTGACGAATCAACAGCACAAAAATAAATATGAACTTGCGGACGAAGCATAAGAAACTATTTTCTTATGTTTATCTGCTATTTATTGAAAAGGAATCTCGAATTTGTCAAAAATAGCTCACTAACATTGCGCAAAGGCAAAAAAAAATCCGCCTAATGGACACGGAGTAAACATGAACAAAATCAACTATAAACTATACAACATGGCGGCGGTATTCATTCTCATTGGCTCATACGCAGCGCTCTACACGGCAAACTTTACAACTACGAAAAAACAACAGAAACCTTGGTGTTGTTGAAACGTGAACGTAAATAAATATGCTGTTTCGTGGTTATGTTACGTTTAACATTTAAATTGTATAGTTAGGGAAGTGTTCCGTGTAAATGACCTATATTACGGGTGATTGTGTAACTAAATTTTCATAAATAAATGACTACGTTTCGGCAAAAAAAAAAAAAAAAAGGGTTTCATAAAGATGTTAGGATGAAAGCAAGTTTCCGAGCTAGAGCTTGATGCAATCTTGTGGAAAATTTAATTTTTGTCGATATTAAATACAATTAAAATTGCGGTAGCTGGCAATTTTAATCATTAATACCATAAAAATAAAGGTTATTAGGTCATTTTATTAATTTCTTTTGTTGTTGTTTTTTGAAATCTCGAAAAGGGAATCGACGATTCCGATTCCGAGAAGAACTGGTGGAATCGAAGCATCGAAGAATCGATACGACCCATCCCTAATAGTAAAGCAAATATACAACATTTATTTGAATCATTATTCCAACGTCTGCTGTCCCCTTACGAACCCAACCCAACACGTATAAAAAAAGTCTTGCTCTACTTACCGTATAGCATGCAATAAGGCAGATATGTAGAACCATCTAAATAGCGATAAATACGACAAGAGAAGAAGACCAGGTAGGCCTACCACATAGTCATACAACTTTTAATCCTAACTTTAACAATATGTATTTTAGTTGTTTGTACTTAAAATGAAATTATTTGACTTTGCATTAAAATACAGCAAATGATATAAGGAATGTTTAACATGACTTTCTAGGATAACAAAACCACATTCTTAACGCTAATTAAACAATCACTGTGACATTATAAACTAGAAACCTTATAGTTACAATTGCCTCATGTAGAGGTTTTTCCATTTAAAGGGACAGACAAACATTCTGACTTACTTCAGAATAAAGAACACTAAATTATTTTATACAATATCTTCTCACCAGCGAAATCTGATAAACACTCAACTTTTATTGCTACAGAAGTGACCAGCTTACTGTTAGAATGCAAAAGTAAATAATACAAAACTAAACATTTTTATTTTTAGCATCAAATTTAGATTATATACCATTTCATACCATTAACACAACAAATGCTGTACCAAATAACATGAGCATATATCAAAAATAAAGCATGAACATTAAAAAATTGACCTAAAATTTATTTTCATACAAAAAAAAAATGATACAAGTGTAAACATAGACACCCTTACGTCATTATTCAATTCATTACAATGATTCTTAACTGAGTCTCTGACATTAAATGGGTTAGGAAACACTGCATCAGCAAGTAACTCACATATACAAAGAAAAATTCTTTTCCAATTCTTCAACTACTGTTGCAGCTTTGGAGAATATTCTATGCTTACAAAATATAAACTTTATTACAGTCTCAAATTTGCATAAACTGTATTGCACAACATAAATATTTATTAGTAAAACTTTTCTTCCTTTAGTTGATCAACCCCATATAACTGTTCATTATAAACTGAATATAAAACCATGGTCCTGACCCAATTAAAACGAATTTTCCACATCTCTTCACAGTGATCAAGGTGTTGGCTCACTCGGCATACAGTGACGTATACAATTCAAAAATATAAATAAATCAAAAACCATAATGAGACCACTACGGTTTTGGAGAAACATTAAAAACAACATTTTGGTATACAAGCAACGAATGCAAGCTCAACAAAACATCATTAAAGTAAATGAAATTATCATTTTACAAAAAAAGTCAAATTACAACACAAAATTTCTCAGAAAATAACACATACATATTAGCATCACATTAGGAAAGTCTTATTTTACTACGGCAATAATGACTGACAAAAGCAAGTACCACTAGAGCAGTACATTTAAAGACAACAGCTATTCATGTTACTTGTACACAATATTCACTGTTGTTGATATAGTCACTGAAATCACCCACCCACAACTGATCAATATGTACAACGTAAGTACCTACATCAGTTATCACACAAAATATTTGTTTTACCGCAGCTACCAAGAGTTTCGTCTCACCAAAGTTATCAAAAAATTTATTTTAACTACACACATTACTTATTCATTTTAATCAATTAAATTTAGACATTTTACTTTACTTAAACACAAATATCTATCTGTTAACTGTTTAAATATAATTATATTTTTCGGACAGTTGAAAACGTAAAATGCAAGACATGATAAAATAAATAAAAGTACAGTATAATTAGAGACAGCAAAATTTGTAATGAAATACAATATGGAGTTTCAAACTGGATAAAGATGCTGCAGTCAAACTGTCTTACTAACTCCTGGTAACACAAATACTATTCCCAATTCAAACTTTAAGACAAACATTTCTTTTTAAATGAAAATTGTACAGATAAATGCAGAAATAAACCTTATTGCACCAATTTGCTTCAATTTCTAACTCTGTGTGTTTAGCAGTATGTTACATATGTACACTAAAAAGGTATGGTACATAATTCAACGTTAAAAGCATCAGATTAATATAATTTTAGGTTTCTGGAGGCTACTGTGCAAGAATATAAAAAAGCAACCCTAGACAATACTTTTTTGCCAACTTACTGAGCAAATTTTTATTTCGGGTAAAGTATTATGAACAATCTCTGATGCCAAAATCACTTACATTTAATTGTTGTGCAGCAAGAGGTCATACTTAACAAATGCATAATTTTGGGTAAATATTTGCTCATAAAGTTGGCAAATAACATCTAGGATTGTTGTTTTCTTAGTTTTCCCATATTGACTTTTAAAAACATGCAGATATCAACTGGAATTTACAGCATTTAATTACCTACCATACACGCTTAAGACTGCAGGCTGGGCGAGGTGTGCAGGGACTGATAGCCCCAACTCCTCCTTTTCCACGGCTTTCTACCGTACCTCTCAGCAACAGGAGTGCAAAGTGAGACTACACTTGGTTGCAGAGGTGATGCGGGTGAACACCTTGCGCGCTGCCCACAAAGGGATATGTAGGGTGGTGAATGCGCTGGAGATGGGGGACTTGGCACTATTACTGCTGTTCTGTGTTTATGTATTGTATTTATCTTATTACACACATTTAATAGAGAACAAATTTGGGATTATCTTTTGTACACGTGTGGCATTCTTTAGTATTAATAGTACCAAGTTTGTTGTGGGTAATAGATCTGTGCGTGGATTCAATTAGTCACATCAGGAATGTTAAAAATGGAAAGACTCAAGGAAGGAATAGTAGACAGTGACAAGTGCGAGCTGCAGGGCCACATCAAAGGGATACCCCATAAAAGTGATGTTTCGTGGCAATAATGAAAAACAATGTATTTAGCAAATAAAACACTCTTGTACGCCAAATAACATTCCTACATTTTATATGTTAACTATACATCTCTTTGGAATAAAAGTGTAGGCACAATTGCTACAAAAATTGTTATGTAAGCGAAGTTTTCTCAAACTAACAAATTTAAAATTAAAAAGGTCAAACATTCTTATCAAATTCTTGTACTAGGGCAAGGAAGATGCCTAAACAAATGAATTTCCATGTCGCGCCCTACCACACCGCAACAACTGACAGAGCCTAAATTTTAAATGAACAATAATTTTACAGGGTCTGTGGGTTTTTTGTGCTGTTAAACAATGACGCAAATTATCCACAATTCTCAATCAACCACCATTTTCAGTTACTCGAGACATCCTATTGTATAATTTTTAACTATCCCTGATTTTCATATACTGTATTCACTATTTTGCGACTACCTGAGACATCAAACCTTTTATTTGTAGGTCATCAGACATGTATACCCAACTGATGGCTATACACTAAAACCCAAATTTTGCAAAGAATTAAAAAGGAAAACTCACCCTGTAAAATCGCTGCCTAGTAAAATCCAGGGAACCAAATCTTTAAATGATGCGAGATTATTCCATTGCGAATTTGTTCGGAATTTCGTAATGGATTCCATTTTGCTATTCTTGAGTGAAAATAACTTCGAAATGAAATTATTTCATGCGGAAAAATTTCACATGCTCTTGGGGTCGTGAGATGCGATTCCGCAACGCCTTGAAGACGGCAGCCATGACACTTTTACTGTGTATTTCTACAACCTCACTCTTTCAAACAGATGAAATAAAGTATTAAAGTACTGCAGAGTGCCCGCGCGTATTTTTAAATGATGTTAATACTATGCTTGTTCATTTTATTATACACGTTCGCAACAAATCATTAATTTTATCACGAAACATGCACTTAACGTTACATGTATGCACAGAACAGTATTATATGTATAATGAGAGACGAAAAGCATGTGATAGTATTGCGTAGTGGTAATGACGCTTGACTAAATGCTCTGTGCTGAGTATTTTTGAAAATAGGTTCGAGGCGCATCGCCTTCTTATCGTTTTTTTTATGTAGCAAATTCTTTACTCATCTGCAATTTTATCAACGAATTTAAATATTTTTTAATCGTTGTAACGTAATTATTCGAAGTTCCATACAATGTAGACCTACTGTGATTTTACTAACCCAAATTTTGTATAGAAAATTCAGCTCAAGAAATAACCAATAAACCAACTCTTAGTTATCGCTCCTTTTGTGGTGACTTAAATTTCAGTACCTACAAGAAGTGTGCAATACAAAAACAATCTTACGTAGCAAATTTAAGCTTTGCAAACAGCCGTGCTCGTTAAAAAAAAAGGCAACGTCGTTATGTTCGTAAAATAGGAGCAAGATGGCAGCAGTGTCCTGAATTTCTTATAAAATGACTTGCGAATGAAATGTCTCCTGATAAAGACTTTGTAACTATTTGTACGCAATAATATTTCATTACAAAATACGTTGTTTGTTAATTATATATATTTTCTTTATAATTCCGTTTACACGCGTGCGAATATTGCGCGCGACCACAGAACAAACAATTTTTTCCTCTAGAGGGTGCGTTCAGTGCGTCATACAAGTAGTGCGTTCTTTTCACTCGCAGATTTCTGCCACGGGAGTTTGACCGGATGTTCGAAACTGAGGAAGATCTCGCACTGAGATTCCGCACTTCGGAATTTCAACTCAAGAATACCATTCTGCCATAGTGAGATAAATGTTTCGAAATTTAGTAAGTGAAATTCGTCAATTCGAAATAATCTCGTAACAACTCGAGAATCGACCCCAAGTACTTGTAAATAGAGAATTAGACCTCATGGTTCACAAAAACAACATCGCAATATTGCTGCCACTTAAACATCTGTTAGGCCTTACGTTGTCCAAGAATGACCTCGTAAAATAGAAGATAGACAAAGAGAGATTTTGGTCAGCATCCAACATAGACGTCTTTAGCGCTGATGAGGGGTGACATGAGGTAAGCATAGAGCAGCGCTGGAATGAAAGGATGGGGGAAACAGGAGATGCTCAAGAAAACCCACCGACCAGTGGCATCGCCCAGCACTACTCCCACATGCGAAAATCCGGGGACCTACCCTACCAGGAATCGAACCCGGATCATCTTGGAGGGAAGCGAATGGACCAACCATTTTGTCACCGCGGCCTCCACACGGTACTGAAGGGTTACCTAAAAAAAATCTAGTACTTGTATAATGTGCAAAGTAATTGTTACATGTGTTAAAAAAGAACTTTACATTTTTGTTGTATCTTTAACTGATTTTTATCTTCACATATGTGAGCAAGACTTCACTAGATAAGCTGTGCCATCTGTAGTCAACATATGCTTACAAAAAAAATTTATGGTTTCTAATAAACATCAGTGTAAAAGAAGACTGAAAAGAAAAACCAGTAGACTATAATACTGTAAGTACTGGTACAAAGTAACAGACATGTTTGTTTTAAGACTTTTTACAGTTATTAAGAAACAACTGCAAAATTTTGACGATTTTATTAATAAAGCAAAGTATATTTTCATGTATGTCTGTTAATGCAAGATTATGGACTAGCAATTGTAAATTTTAAAAAAAAATAAGTATTTTGAAATTATTTGAAACAATAAATGTTCATTTGAGTCCTATTTGAAACACTAATACCACTATTCACACAACCCTAGAAGTAGTTAGTGACTGGCCAACTCATGCTGGCATCAACTTGAAATTTAATCCACCATCATCCGCTCAGTTTGATGATCCACGGGAAGCTGGTGTGAAGTTGTTCAAGACTTACATGTTTAGTGTCGTTGGTGAGCTGATCTTAAATTTAATCCACCATCATCCGCTCAGTTTGATGATCCACGGGAGGCTGGTGTGAAGTTGTTCAAGACTTACATGTTTAGTGTCGTCGGTGAGCTGATCTTAATTTGTGAAGAGTTTTGTACAGTAATGATTAGGTTCAATACATTTATAATTATAATTTTTGTATAAATTTTATTTTTAATAGGTTAAATCTCGGTGTCAGATGTTTTTTTTGTACAAAAAATAAACATGCATACTTCAAGATATTTATGATACTCAAGAGACTAAATTTTTAAAACATTGCATTATTCAGAATAAGCATCTTACATACAGACTGATAAACATAACCAAAATTACCACTGCAAACCTAATCTGTTTTCGGGATTCCAAACTATTCCATTTCAAATTTTAAAACTTTCAGACAATACGTACTTCCTTCATCAGTACAAAAAAATTTTAAAGAAAATGTTCAACGTTTCGTTTTACAAATAAATACAGAATGTTGGGACATTTCAATTTATTTTATGATTTAAGTTGAATTTAGGTTCTTGGCAGTGTACAGTCGAACCTCAATACAAACTTCAAGGGAATTCTATTTTTTCAATTTGTAACAATGAGATTTGTATCAAGGGGGGGTTTACATTAAGTTAAGTCCAAAATACAAACTTTCATATCAACACAGTGATGTCTTTTAACACCTGAACTTGATACTACAGTACATTTTGTTATGTATAGGTGAAGTTATTATTGAGCATCCAAGCCAATAATTAATTTCTCATGTGAAAAGAAAACCACTTGGTACTAATAAGAATTATGTTATAGCAGTGTTTGTATTAATGAGGTTCCTCTGCATTAACATGTATTTCTGTTTTATTGCTACTCACCATATAACCTTGTCTCAAGTGATATAACTGGAAGCAGTGATGAACTCTAGGACTCGGTGTGCTCAGACCCAATCTCATTGGGTGTTGAACACTCACTCCCATGACACTTTGAACCTCTGGTAGCTGTACCAGCAAAGTTACAGTGAACCATCTTCAGCATTGGTAGTTGGTATCAAGTGTGCATCAAGATTTTTGGTGTCCATAGCACACCAATGGCGGTTTGTGCTATAGGGCTGCAGCCCTACCTGATTATTTAGGAATTACAGTAAATAATTTTCATTTTCACAGCTGGTGTTATAGAAGATAATTTGTAACAATATCTTTTGAACTACCTACTCGCCAAAACCGTCAGCCTATCGCAAAGTCTGAGGAATGCGAGAAAGTTTTAAAGATTTACTTGTGTACGCGTTTCCTGCCTCTGGCAGTCTGAACCAGGCAGAGCTGTGAGGCGAGCAGCCCATCTGACCTAGCTGGCGCATGTGCAGTGAGCGCTCAGATCTGGCTAACCTTAGAAGAAGGGGGGCAGGAGTGTCTGATAAATGGCACGATTGTGGGCTGCTAGCAAACTAGCACGGCTTGCAAGATGCACAGTGCGCCACGCTACACTGCACTAAGGACAGACGCAACTTGTCACTCAACTCGCTCAGTTCGCGACATCACTGCAGTCAATTGTACCAAAATGTCAGGACCTGTCCTACACACCGTGGTGCTTCCCACGTACTTTTCACATTTTGCGTACGCAACTTAGTCAATTAGCAAAAAAATTATAATATCATAACTACATTTTCACTCAAAACCCAGCTGAAAAACAAACAAAGAAACACACACACAGAAACACACACACACACACACATATAAACTGGTCTAAAGTAGCATGTTTCTACATATATGTTGAGCTTCCACAGCCAGATACAATAGGGGGTCCCGGAGGTGGTTGTTGCTGCTTGTGAATCTTCTGCACTTTATGCCACCCACCTCCAGCCCTGGGTACAACAGCTCCCATCCTACATTAGGGACACAAACCATTTCCTAGAGAGGGTGAGAAGTCTGGACACTACCCCGCAAGATGTCTACCTTGTTACAATACATGTAGTTTCTTGGTACACCAATATCCCGCACACATCTGGACATTCTGCAATAGAACATTTCCTGAAGCTGAGACCCCCCATTAGCAAACCTTCAACTGCATTCCTGGTAGAACTAGCCAGATTCACCTTGATAAACAATAACTTCAGATTTCAAGATAAACATTATTTGCAGATTAAAGGGACAGCTATGGGCACCCACCTACACCAACCTTTTCATGGGTAAGTTGGAACACAGCTTTCTCAGCCGTCAGCAAATACAGCCATATTTCTGGGGTAGGTTCATAGATGATATATTCATGATCTGGAACTCCACAGAAGAACATCTCATTGCTTTCCTGGACAATCTAAACTGTCACAGTACCCTGAAATTCACTTGGAACTACTCCAAATCACAGGCAACATTTCTAGACCATCCTCAACTGTGCCCACAAAATCCTCGCCTCCTCACCCTTGACTCATAATCTGTTCTCCAAACCCCAAGACTGGTGTTCAGACGGCCCCCTAACTTCCGCGCCCTAAACTACCATCCACCCCTGGGCCCAACACATTCAGCACCCCGAGAGGCTCTCTCACCCCTGCAATAGCCCCAGATGCAGCACATGTGCAATACATCAACCTTCCACATCCTTCCATAACAGACTTACCAACCATACATAACCAATCCAAGGCAACTACAACTGTGCAACCCAAAACCTGATATACCAACTGCAGTGCACTCAGTGTGATGCAGAGTACATTGGCCTCACTACAAACACACTAAGGCAGAGGATGAATGGTCACAGGGCCGATACCAAACAAGCCAAACATTCAGGACAAACCAGTGGCTGCCCATGCAGCTTCACACAAACTCACCTTCGACTTCTGTTTCAACACCAGAGTGGTGAGGCCACTACCCCCCCGCCCCTCTAATAGCAATAATAATGCAGAACTGAGATGCTGGGAACTGGCCCACCAATATATCACCAAATCCAGACAACCTCCAGGCCTAAACATCAGATAATCTACTTTTCACTTTCAAACTTCCCGCCACTCTAGTTCGCCCTCTGGCCGCTAGGTGTACTGGTTACAACCTTCATCAAGTCAGCCATACTGCAGTGTACTACAGTAAAAACTTGTTAATTCAAAGTGCTCGGGACCGAAATTTTGTACTTCGAATTACTGTACATAACTTCAAATTATCAAATTTTAAAGTAAAAAAATTTTTTTACTAAGGTACAAAGCACCTTCGGTGTTTCTACACTCATTTTACGGTAGTCTTTGACAATTGTTATGCATTCAAATTGAAAAAGGGAATAGTAGTTTGAAATAATTGTACCAAAAAAGTTTTTCTTGGTCATCGTATGCTGCGATTTTCTTGGCGAGCTCTGTACTGCAAGTAGCGTGCATCACGTCTACTAGGTTGTTTGCAACTCTGCGTTTCCCCTTCCATGTTCCAGCGTTCGATGTCTGCCACGCGTTGCCTTTGCCACAGCATATGATTGTTATGACTGCCGTATTTGCCGGCATATACGACCCCACACATAAGACGAGTCAATGTTTTGAAGGTACAAAATCTTGAAAAATATTTAATTATTAATTTTGAAATTCCCGGAAGAAAAATATCTTTTTCCTTTGCCAGAAACATTAATGTTTTGCTTAAATATTTTAAATACATTTATTACCGGTTTGGAAATATCATAGGAGACACAGAAACCAATAACATGGGCACTACTGACCTCCGGGTGCCCAAGAGCCAAGGAAATGCCCAGCGAAGGTAACATGTGGCCGGTGGCAGCGTCAGTTCCCGGCCGCACGTCACATGCCAACGCCGGGCTGCAGCAGCTGCTTGCAAAGTCATCGCATACACTGTTGTCACCAGCCAGCCAACACTAGACACATAAATGTGTGGTACGGTACCTAGATGATCGTTTTCTCCACCCGGGAGTTTTGTGCTGGCGAGACAAGAGATTAGGGCAAGGCAAAATATCTAGGCACACAGTATCTAGAGCCTCGTTTGCTCCGCCCGAGTGTTTCGTGCTGGTGAGTCAAATGATCTCAGCACGCGCCCCAGATGTATCGACTGCCAAACGACGCTAGCTGCAATGCGAGGTAAAAAAAACCGGGCAGAGACTCTTGTAAAAAAAAGTCATCTTATATGCTGGCAAATACGGTAATTTATAAATGCATGGTTTTTAGATCTTTAAGAGGCGGGAGAATTTTACAGACACCTTGATGAATCTTTAGCCCAAAATGGTAAGTTCTACCACCTTATATCCCAAAAAAATTGTAAATATTTCACGCCAAGTCATTTTTTACAAGTGCAAAGTGATTTTCCAGTACCTTTTCGAAGGAATACAAGACGTTGTCAGTGAAATTATTAAAAAAACAATGTAACACACCCAAAATAGTAATTCTGACCAACCCTCCTCCCAAATGAAAATTTGTAAACATGGTCATTGAGTCATTTTCGCAAGTGCAAAGTTATTTTTCCATTAGTTTTTCCATGGAAAAATCTGATGCCGTTTTACTTAAATATTATTTTAATCGATAAGATGCTGAGTGATACACGGCTACAGGCAGTGCAGCCAGCGAGACAGTTGTATGGCATCAGTGCAGTGCACACAATATGGCAACGTAGCACGGGAGGCAACAGACACTACGACCTTGACTGCTATCTATTCTCTCCCAGGACCACAAGTTGTCAGTTAGATGACACCAGCTGAACATGGGAAACAAACATGTGTTTTTTTTTTGTCGTATTCTCCTAGAAGCTGCATTGTTGACTGGTGACTCATGCCTGAAAGATTGAAGGGTGAGGGAGGTAGAAGAGAAAAAGGACTAGGAGGTACTTGCAGGGTGACAACTCTCTGGCATCTGCTTGATATGTAGCTAGCTAGGGGGGGGGGGGGGAAGGGAAGTGGAGAGGTTCTAAAAATAAACCAGTTCTGTCTATGAATGAAAAGGAAGAGGGAGGTAATTGATGCTGTCTGACCAGCTGCATGCTTCCTCATCCTCTCTCCTTCCCCCTTTTCCACCACTCCGCTTCTCCCTGGCCTGAAATACTCCAGACTCATGGCACATGCACAAGTGTTTCATCATAACTACATCTAGCTCACAGTGGCGGAGGAAAGCACAAAATCACGTGAAGGATTTTGTCATGAGTTCTGTTTCCAAACAACTCGTGTGATTGTCACGTCACACACAGGCTGTCGCACGCTGTGCCATTCCTGCCTTTCATTATTCTTTTCCTCTCTCTTTTCGCACATCACACACACACACATTCGAACTCGAGCGCAGTGCACAAGCAGATAGCAAGGAAGCCTCAAAGTCAGCGTGACACGGGCCTGCGCGGTATCGGAAACAAAGTCAGGGCTGTACAACACCATATGATGCAGCATTATTCTTAGATTTCACACACTTTACCGACTTCTCTATCAAAATGACTTCGGATTCCTAGGACTTGATCCCCGTTTAGGCAAGAAAAGAGCTTCAAATTACAAATTAATAGAATTTCAAATTAACCAAACACCACAGCATGTAAAATCCTATCCTTACGTTCGGGACTGAGTGACAGCTTTGATTTATAAAGAATTTCAAATTAACCAAGTTCGAATTAACGAGGCTTTACTGTATCGCTCACCACCCGATGAAGCTGGCTTAGCCAGCGTAACGTTGCAACCGCGCAAAATGTGTGTTGTCCTTAAGTGTGTTATATGTTCCTTTACGTGCAGTACAGCTCTGTAAGTACTTGTACACTCCTATCTACATTTTATAGTAAGATAACTTACGCTTGTTTAGGTAGAAAATTAGGCCAATTGGTCATGACATAACACTATTTATTTTATGCCGTAAAATAAGGAAAATTAATCACGGATGTTTGAAGTGAAGAGTACAAAATTTAATAATGACGGATGTTTGAAGTGAAGAGTACAAAATTTTAACTTAATAGATTCACGTAGGTACGTTTGCCAGTTCCACAGTAGATGTGTACGCAGACACAGATAAATTTTGGACACTTGCGTTTCAGGATTGGGATGCTAACTATCCTGTACGTCGTAACACGTTTTTTTTAATTAATTTATTTATTTATTACCATTTGTGTCGGAGTATATCAGTTCGAAAGACTTATTTTTTAAATAGAACGTTCGGATTTTTCAACATTTTATGACATGTTTCGAACAGAACCCTTATGTTCGGTTCAGTTTAGTTAGAAATTTTCAAACTTCGCCCAGCACTAAAAATAAGAAAAAAAATACGTTGAAAACTACGGTGAACCATGCCCTTAAACTTTATTGTTCAGGTGTGAGCACACAAAAAACAAATCCCTTACATGCCTCCACAAACTAAATCTTTTATGCCAATTTTCCTTCCATTTGTTAAGAATCTCTTCATATTGCTGAACACACATAGTAATACCATCTCCTGCACCAGTTACCAGTGTAAGAAAAAAAAATTTATGGCTATTATTTCGTACTTATTCTACTAACATAGAAACATCATTAAGAAACTTAATTTAATAACAAACCACAATTTTAAGAAATCTACATTTTAACTGGTGCATCATTCATTTTACGTAAATTTTCTGGTATCTAACATAACTTACAAAGATCCACACAAAATGTTTTTAGTAGATAACAACATTAATGTACAGAAAAACAGAGATTTATGCTCAATAGTGTTGGTAAAATAATTCTTTAAAGAAGAATTACGTACACAGATTTCTTACACATTAAAAATACACATCCGTAACTTATTTGTACTTTGATATTGCAGCCAATAAACAAAAATTACGGAAACTTATACATGAAAGATGGTGGTGTTAAACTATGCATGCACTATACTACAATAAATTATAACAAATACGTACTTGAATTTCCATCACCAACACATTGGTAGTAAAAATTAACAGTAAGACAAAAACTTGGCTTGGTCAAGTACCTTCCCACATTTTAGTGTACAGTACTCTAAATATTAGGGATGGGAAAATCGATTCTTCGATACATCGATACCACCGATTCTGCACTAATAATCGATAATCGATAATCGAAGAAAAACTTCGATTATCGATTCTCGAATGAAGTAAAAAAACCCGTTTACAATATTAAAACTTGCTGTATTATTAACGATGTAAATATAGCATTGCCGCGGCTTTAAACAATTTCATG
>PNEQ01099096.1:0-36411 GCA_003012365.1 Medauroidea extradentata | reverse complement strand
AAATAATGTAAATAACATTAAAATAGCTAACTAGGAAGAGGCAAATTAACTATCATTCTAGCCAAAGAGAAAATGTAAACATTAGGTTAAAGACTACAACAAACAGAAGTACATAAACAAACAAAATATTTAGGTTAAGTTTTAAAAACATAAACAAATAAAATAAATAAGCTATCATTCTATAGCGAAATGCTATAACACTGCATTACGTTTACTAACCGTGACATGAAAAAGGTTCAATTGTCACTATACATATTATTAGAATCTATGCGTTTTGTGTGTATTTTACATGTGTGCTTAAAGAGTGAGAAAGTTCTATTCGCAAATGACGTCAGAACCAACCCTAACTCTTCAAACTTCTGTTAAAGTATAAATAGCGTTCCATTAATAACAATAATTTCTTCCGAATAGTTTTAAGTCTCGAGTGGTACTGGCTTCAATACTAACCAGATCCGGACGAATATTATACAACCCAGAAATATTATATTCAAATATCTGTATGAGTGAACATGAACTAATTAACAATATACAAAATTACATCCTACAAGGAAGCTGACACTTATAAAACCGTCTGCAGAAAGCCTCAAATGCAGAACTTGTACGCCAATTGTGATGTTAGAGCGGAAACCATTATGTTCCGTTAGCAATTACAGTAGAGCGTTTGGAAACGGCCGATGCACACTTCGTGGTGGTTATTCGGCGTTTCTTAACGATCCAGACGTATTTAGGGATAGTCATGTACTATGAAAAAAGATAATACCCAATTATTACGAGTAAATGACATTGATGGCAGAGACAGCAATCACGCACTTAAGAATAGTTTCTTAAATTGGACGTTAAATAATTTAAACATACAACCATTTAAATAGTAACCAGGGCTTCAGTTTGCATGTGTAATGCCAAGACGAATATTCATGCACGTAGAAGCACGGAGAAGCAATTTCGCGATTCAGCTGAATCATTTTCAGGTCAAAAGAGCTGTAGTTATGTTTGATTCGAATATGTAAGGCAAGATAAACCTCCCTAGTTAAAAATTAATTTCGGCATTAACTACTGCCAAGCTGTAATGGAAAGGAACTCGGTGAAAGTTGGTCAATGACTTGAGAAAAGAATGTATTGAAGAAAAATCGCAACAACTCGTAAGCACACTCGTGCAATGAAGAAAAAAATAATAAAAAAAAAATTACCAAACAAACCGTTTTATAAAACGTACAAGTGTTTAACGACGTACTGTTGGTACACCATTCTGGAAATGTGCCCTCGATGCGTACTGGAGCCAAACATTCTTTTTTAGCCTACTTTCCGAAGGAAAAAGTAGGCAAACGAGATCACCTTCCTGTCTGTGTGTATATGTGTGTGTCCGCATGTGTGTGTTTACCTTAAAAACTTTTGAACACATGGATGGAATTTCTTAGCAACCTGACTTGACTTTTATATATTTCGTTTACGCCCTTTTCATATCTTCAAAACTGCGGCCATTTTAACATTTTAGATCAAGCTGCATATCAGTTTGTATTTCGTTCATCCTGTGTTTATATTTTAAAAATGGCGGTCAATTATATATTATTAGCATAGTATTACATATCCTGGGAAATATGTTTCAGAATTTTATCAAACTTGGTACACATATACACCATACTAAGCTCACCTGCTTTAGTGTATTTAATTTAATCTATGTTAATATTTTCAAAATTGTAGCAATTTTCATATTTTTAGCATAGTAATAAATATCCTAGAAAAAAAATTCATATTTTCATCTAACTTGGTATACATATACTACATACTAAGCTTACCTGACTTTAGTATATTTCCTTCATCCCTGTTTCAAAATTTAAAAATGGTAGTAATTATTATATTTTTAGTATAGTAGTACATATCTCAAGAAATATTTTTCTGAATTTTATCAAATTTGGTATACATGCAATGCAAACGAAGTTGATTCGACTTTTGTCTATTTGGTTCATTCCGTGTTTATAATTTCACAATTGTAGTAATTTATATATTTTTGCGTTATACGACTTATCTGATGAAATTTGTTCAGAAATTTGTTCAAACTTTGAACACCTACTACATACAAAGCTGACTTGACCTTTTGTGTATTTTCTTCATCCTGTGTTCATATTTTTAAACGGCGATATCTTTCAATTTTTAACATATTATTACAGAACGATAGCCATTTTATACTTTTTGCATAATATGCCATATGTGTTGATATTTTTTTTAGGGGATATCGTCAAACTTGGTACAGCATAGCCTACAAAGCTGAACTGACTTTTCTGTATTTCGTTTATCACGTGTTCACATTTTTGTAATGGCGACCATGTCATTTTTTTTGCGTAATATGACTTCTTCATAGAAATATTTTTCTGAAGTTCAATAATCTCGCCACGCATATTCTAGTTAGTCGACTGGACTTTTGTGGATTTCGTTCATCCACTGATAATATTTTGAAATTTGAGGCCATTTTTTATTTTCATGATAGAAATACAGCTCAGAAAAAATTCTTCCCAATTTTAATCAAACTGGGTATGTTTTTTTATTTTTCTTTCCTTTTTTTTTTTTTTTTTTAGAAAACATTGTATTTATTTGACTATCTCCTTTTTTTAGTCAACTAAATCAGACAGGTATAAAATTATTAGTCGTTTCAACTTTTGAATATTTGATTGGCCATTTCACGGTTGAATGAGCAACTTTGAAGACAATAAAGTACAGGAGAGTAAAATTTAAATGCACTACTCGTTCCTTCCAGCTGGGGTTAGGTGAGACTATTTTGGAGACGCGACGGAATGGGATAGGCAGAGGAAAACGGGAGTTCCCCGAGAAAATCCGTCAGCCAGCGGCAACGTCCGCCACGTTTCTCACATGCGAAAAATCCGGGACTGAACCTACCATGGATCGAAGCCGGGTCGCCTGAGTGGGAGGCGAGAGGTCTGACCACTCGACCACCGCGGCACCTAGGAATATAATATTAAAATGATTTCTTAATTTTGTCGTGGACAAATTTAATATATCCCGAAATATGACATAAAATCTTCATAATAATAGTTCAGTACTGTGAAAAGTAAACATTGTGTTTATTAAGTTCGCGTTAACAAGAGGAAAGGTTGGAAATAATACCCAGGGTTTCAAAAGAGCTCCCATGCCGTGTAAAAAAAAACACAGACTTTTGTTTTGTCAGCCGGCTATCCAGTGGCGCAGTCCCACGAGGGCGAAGCAGGGAAAGGACAGAAAATGACGCGCGAAAGTCCTAAGAACGAGGAGAAACGAGGGCAAGGATATCAACTAGTGGTACTCAGCGTGGTGTTTGCCATCAGGAACTCTGCCACTAGACTACTCAACCTCCCAGGTTATCACCTACCACGCGCTTTCTTTCCTATACTTTATGTGGAGCAGAACACTGGGCTCTCCTACATTCGCCAGGAGCTGCTTTCGTCCGTGTTTCTTTACAGCGGCGAGTCCTAACTACCAAATGCAGCCAGGCTTACGGCTTGTACTTAAATTAATACTTTAACATTTGACTTTACGTTTTCGTTATTTTTAATATTTCGTTAATACGCAATGCAAACTTAAAGTTAAAGTTACGACAGTTAAAAAACGGCTGAGAATCTGTTTTTTTTTTACGGAAATATGTTTTTATAAATCACGATATATTTGCCACAAAATCACATCACTAAAATATATCGAAAGTAATCACAATTTATAAAAAAATTTTCCGTTTATTACAATGTTTTTAGAACAACAACAACGCCATCTACTGACGCAACTTATATTTCATTTCCGATACTTCTCCAAGGTTATTTACAAGGTTTCATTTTATTTTTTTTTTAGCTAACCACAAACTTTCTTGCTTGTTTTCTGTGCATGTGTTCGTTTATGTCGATTACATTCTTTGTTTTGATGATTGTAAACACTTATAGAATGAATTCCTTGTAGAACAGCACGCGCTTTCTTTTGTTTGCCTATTGACGTTTACGATGTACCTGTTATATTTTCATGCAATTCCAATTTCGGAGAGTAAAATGATGCTCAGAAATAAATATTCTAAATATAACATACATAACCAGCTATTCAATTGTAAACGGCTATCTTGACTTTGACTTTAGGTATTGAGTTAATTGTAAACGTAAAGTCAAGGCTACCTGACTTTAAGGCCATGATCTGTCATTTATTTCAAACGACTGCAAATAATTCGAATATTTTTTAACTAAAGGCTTTGAAAAAATTTGAGACCGTGTACAGTTATACGATACACAATTTTGCCAGGTCATTTTTTAAAAATAAGGTACCGTTTACTAACAAAAAATTATATTGCTTAATTTTGGCTTATTTTGACAACAAAATATGTGATATTTCAGGGGCAAAAATCTAAATAGCCGTTTGGTGTATTGTAACAGAAAAATTCAGCTACAAACGATGAGATATATGTATTTATGCATTTATGATATATGTATTAATTCGCGTTAAAAAAACATTTTTGAAACCACTGCAAAACTAAAGAGCGAGGCCTTAAGCTTTGGCAACGTCATTGTGTTCGACTCCATATGAAGCAATGTATTGAAAGCTATCGTTAAGTCAAATGCTAAAGAGTTTAATGTTGTGTAACCGCCTTTATAAATGATTAATGTATCACATGAGGAACTATTACGCATTCGTTTAGATATATTTTAAGACCAGGGTTTCACATTTACGCCAAGTCACCTGCATAAAATATTTTACTGAACCCATTTCTTAACAACATCGAGAAACCACTATCTTCTCGAAGTAGAAATGCGTTATTCCTCCGGAAACAGGCCACCATTCTTTCTTTGCGAATCCAAGCTGTGGCTGATCTAGGTTTCATTTACTGAATTAAATAAAGTATGGGGCGTTCACGTTAAACTGAGCTCTCTGCGATACTTACAATAACCAAAAACTCTATTTAGCCGGGGGTACAAAGATCTAAAATTTTGAGAAGGGTGAAATACTTACACTGGTTTTAATTATGTGGAAGTTTGCAATTGAAAAATGGACAGATGAATGTAAAATGGCCGAAAGAAATTTTAATGCAGTGCTCGTGAATTGTGTGTAGATAGTTGTCGTGTGTATAACTAATAATGTCAACTGAGTAAATAGGAACAGTGGGGATAAATCAGGACACTTGACGAGAATATTTTATCGCATATATTTTAGACTTGAATGAATAAATTTATAGTAAGGTGTAACTGTTTCTAGGTAATATTTAGATATGTACATATCTTTAAGGCTATTATAACTGCCAAACGGGTAAATTAATATTCTTACATGTCCCAAGTTACCTATGGTGTCCCAAGTTCATCCAGTTATACTGTAGGCCTATATTGTAATTTGTTATGTGTTTGAAAAGTAATATTTATTATTTTTGTGTGCCGTAGTATATAAAGAGGAAGTTTCTTACGTCGTATACCGGAATAAAGTGATGTATTTTACATTTATTTGTCACAATTTCAAAATTATTATTATTTTTCTCTCGAAGTTTAAACGCACCGGGTACTTGAAATGGCTTACGCGCTAAAAACACAGAGGGAACAAGCTATAAGGACTACCATGACGTGCGAATCTAATGCGCCATCGCTCTTACGAGCGGGCACCAATCCGGCGCGCAGTGTGTCCGTTTTACCGCTGGAACTATGGAACTTCCAGTGGTGACTGTATCGTTAAATTGTTGCGAAGTCTGTACTAAAGTACATAGGTGATCGTTATTGTATTGTTCTGAGGAGTAGATATTGAGACATAGACGTGTGAAAAAAAAACAGTTTTTAATAATGTTGGTAAACTTGAAGAATAGTATTTTAATGCGCGTTTTATTGCAATAGTATTTGATAATTCTTCCCTAAAACGTGTTTTATTTTCGAAATATTCTACAGGTTTGTAAATTAAGGCGAACTTACAGCCCACTGCAATACAGTTCAAATATCACAGGCGAATCAAGAAATTGCAGGCAAAAATAATTTTACAGCAATGCGATGATATTTTCGGTCATTTGATTTGTAAGTGGGTTTTGCTCTCTCATAAAGCGACGGACGATTCGCTTGTAATTCATACGCTGTATCGTGTGAGTCCCTCAGACAGTTATTGTTAAGATACGCTTGCTCTCCCAATAATCCAAAAACAATTCACGTTGACTGAGTTTAAGAAGAAGTTGTTCACAACACAGGCTACGATAAGTGCCGAACTTTTACGAACTTTCCTAAGCAAGAAATATTATTGTGTATGGCACTCGAGCTATTTTCGACCTCATATATGTACAGATTGTTATTCTGTCAATGCTTTTGCTGAAACAATTATTACTTAACATAGAAATTGCTTGCTAGTAAAATTTACACATTGTCTTTATAGTACCAAATTTAACAGAAACTCACCTGTTTTCTAGACACAAAAATGGTTAAAAACAAAAAAGTTTAAATAATTCGTGAAGGTCCTATTCGCTACTGTGAACTGAATACACTGGAAAACACCAGTCAGAGACTGCGATTTAAAGCCTTTATTGGAAAGGTTTTTCTCTCTCTCATCAGCGGATTTGTTTCATGACCGTTCAACCAATCACTGGTGTTCCCACAATGCAGTTGACAGTTTATCCTGTGCTCATTTCCAGAGAGGGAGCGAATCTGCCTTTTATTCAACGCCACCAGCACAAACCGTGGTTTTGTCAGCCATGATTTTAAAGCTTTTGTTTACAGTTGTTTTAGTTTCTCCGTGCAGTTCTGTGGTCTACGCAGAGTCGAAATGTGAAATGTACAGCTGAAAAAAAAAAACTTGTTCATTTTAACGAGCCAACATGAACGTTGGAAGATGTTCTTTACAATGATGATTTAGTTCATACATAAATGTTTACTGTTTTACAGAAAAATATGGATATTTATATAATCACTTTTTTCTTATAGTTATTAAAACTTCAGAACATTGGCATCAGTATCTTTGAATGATTCTTGCAATGGGAGTAAATGATTTAGTGAAATACTGTGAAAATACACTATTGCTGTGCTATGTTGGCTCAAAAACCAACAGTGAACAAAAGAAAAACAGTAAAGGAGCTGAACTGGCTGTAGTAATCACTTTATACACACTTAATAATAATAAATTATATTACATAAAATTAAGTGTCCCAATGACACACTCAGCAACGCAAAGACCAATCCGCTGTGCCTGGAGACATGAAATATTGAGGATAACTTCTCATTATGCCGTAGGCACCCAATAAGAAGGGAATTCTTGTAATTCGCAAATTAAGGGGGTGAAAAGGTGTGAAGTGTGTTTTCAACAAATCATAGCAATCTCAATAACCTGTTGAGCTGTTGTTATAATTATTTTTAATTCAGAATATTGCACAAACAAATGCATAATAAATCTTTTTTCAATTATTCGTAATTCGAAAATTAAGGGGGTGAAAATCCGTAAAATGTGTGTTCTATCAATCCTTTATTTCTCTTTAACCACTTGAGGTATCGATGTTAATTTTATTTCAGAATGTTGCCTATGCAGATACTTAAAAAACTGTTTCAGGATATTTATAAATTCAACTTAGTGGTTAAAAAAATAAAACGTATTTTCAATTAATCATCGATTTCTCTTAAACCAGTTGCGTTAGCGATGTGAATTTCCTTTCAAAATTAAGCGTACGCATAAACCTTGTGACGTTTTGCTCTTGTACAAGTACCTGAGCTCCACTCGTCACAAATGAAGCACACCAGTCTTCCTAGACCAGTGTACTAGCTCGGGGATAACCCAGCCAAAACAGGCAAGGTTATATGCTGGAACATACCTCTTGATCGGTGGTCACGTACTCGAGAATTTATTAGTAATAATTTTGTAGGTTATGTCATACTGTAGACCAAATTTTGAACTTCCACAGTCACCGTCAGAATCTTAAAGAAAAGGTTCGTCCCGAAATAATATACTTTACTATTTTCCACTATTCCTGGTTTATTATATGACTGTTTACATCGGCACGAAATACATTATCACAGTCTTGGCACGGTAAGTCCAGCTCACAGAAAGTTATAAGCAGAAACACAGCATCCCTATATCAGGCGTTTAAATTAGGCAAGAAATTTGCACACGGTGAACACACACGCGGCGAAGAAGAACGAGTAGCCATCCTGGCTCTCTGCACCTAGAGGCCTACATGCACAGGCGGAAAACGAATTTGGTAGATTTGAAGGTTGTCCGATAGAAGGTTAAAGAAAAGAGACCGCGGTGCTACCCGTGCATGTTAAGTTTTTCACTCCCGAACTTTTACTTCATCAAGTTTTCTTGGGCCGCAGCCCCGCGCACGTCCGCTCTGGGTCGCGTCACGACTTATTCTTCAACATGGCGGAGGCAAACATTCCAGAACGAAGGGCGAAGGGGCCCCACACACAGTGCTCTCATTGGCTGGTTCTCGGTGGCGTGACCTTCGTCATTCGTTCCATGATCTAGAACCCTCTAGGGCACAATTATCAACTACGCATTAAATAAACAAACGGCGCCAAAACTCCCGCGGAAAAAACTATAACACAAAAAGAAAACAAAGCTATTGCCTCCTACCAAGGCCACCAGGCCATAACTATAAACATTACACCCTAACTAGAACATTCAGGAAGAAATGACTGTCTCTACTCTCCCTTTCCGAAACCGAGACCACTGAAAATAATCTTACAAATGTAAACATATTGGAAAATTATGATCACATAAGACATTAATTCACCAAATACAATAAAAACCCCTGTCCTGCAACGCTACAACCTATAAAGCTTGTCCTATGATTTTTCGAAATTTTCCAGTTAATGTAGTGAAATCATGTAAAATTTATATTAGAAAATTGTCCCAAACCTTTGAAACCCTATTAAATATCTCGAATTTATGCTCTGGATGACTGCCTATCCTATGCCCTGTTACATAATTCGGTTGCCTTGAAACAATTTATTATGATGGGGATAACTTGGTAAACCGGACATTGCAGAAAACCCAGGGATTCTGGCTGTCGAGCAATTAAATATAATACTGTTTTTGTACCTCTATGTACAAAGTTTGTGTTCATAACACTTTCATTTGCAGAGCGTACAACTATAATGCCGTTTTCGTCTTTAAGGGGGAGGGGGTAGAACCGATATGATGTTGCACGCGCATTAGAGGCAGTTGACTGAACATTAAGTATTATATTTGAAGTATGTAACTCCGATGCCGATGTCACAGTTTTCCCCTCGGCGGATTTTAAGTGTTCCAATGGACGACTTGAAGTACACGCCCCCTGACGTCACCGCAGGAGAAAATAACTGTGGGAAACAAAGCTTGTTTACAAACATGCTGATTTGTTAGTTGGTAATTGCAGAAAGCAAAAACTTTGCGTATTGATAGATTTGCATGCAAGGGTAAAAAATATTAGTTTCAATTTCATGGTTAAGATACGCAAATACATATGATTAATGATTACCTGAAAAAACGCCAAATTCCAAACAAATAATCAATTTTCTTGACGTACATCTCATTCGGGACATGTGAAGCCAAACAGCTAAATGAAGGTTATGTTCGGCTGCGGTATCCCTGGAGATAGGAATTGTTTCCCACACCTGACTGAAGCTCCGCCTATTTTCAAGTCGTCCATTATACACTCACTCAGTCATCAGCGCATAGCCCAAACAGCTGAACATAGAAGTAAAAAATTTAAGTGTGGCTTTCCCTTTTAGCGTAGACACCCACTAAGGGGTGAAAAAAGGTAAAATATATACTATCCCGATATCCTCAATATCTCATAAACGTGGTGAGATATCGTTATACCTCACTGAGTCTGACGAGACTGATTATGGCGGAGAAAAATTTTTGAAACCAATTAACACATATATTAAAAAATACAGACTTAATGTTTATATTATTCCACATGCGCAAAGCCGCAGCTGGGTTGCTAGCGTGAGCTATGGGAAAACCAATTGGATATTTGTAATGGTTTAATTTTGGCTAACCTCTGATGTGTCCATTTTAGTGACTATAGTTGATCAGTTTTCCCTTACTTGTGGTTTCGTTGTGCATCAGCTAATGGTTGCTAAGATGTATCTTGCAATCGCCTATCATCTTACTGAAACAGATTACAGATGTAGGTTCGTAAAGGCAAGACTTATTTTAATGGGCTTTTGCAAATGATGGGGCTATGGCGAATACCTCCAGTATCCTTTTATAACGATAATACACGAACATTACAGTAAAATTTCAAGGTTTGAAGTAATTAGTTTATGTTACTAACAATTAAAATTAATTATAGCTTTTACTATGTTATATCTATAAACTATTGCCTAAATGAATCACATTCAGCTGTAAAGTCATGAATTTTAGTCTAAAAAGTACAAACGTATAGAGCGCATAATCGTATCTGCGTGACAAGTCATATAAATTCTTATAGGTTTTTTGTGGTTTCAAACCAGTGCAAAGGAAAATACATTGAATGTAGATTGTGTTTTTAATTAAATCTGTTATTCGTATGTTGCATATAGTTTTAATTTTTAATAAGCTTACACAGGTTGTTTCAACTTCTTAAATAAGACTTACCATTTAAAACATTCCTCTAGTTTAGCTTCGAAGATAAATGTTAGATGAAGGGATGCCTTGACAGTCTGCATCGGTTTCTAGGATGGCGTGTTCTTTATGGCTAATCATACCTTAAACTCCCAAAACATCATCCTTCCAAACTAACGTAACCATTTATGAAATGCGGGTAATGTGATCTTCAGTTAGTTATTGCCAGCCAACATAGTTTTATTTTAAAAGGTCGTAAAGTGGTGTAAAATATAAGTTTCTTCAATTTTAACACATTTTTTAAGCTAAAATATCCAAATAGATTTAGTGCTAGACAAATTATTCCACTAATCGAAACAGTGTAAAAACACGAATTGCGTCACCGTTAAAATTATGTTAGTCTTTTAGAACATCAGAAAAAGCGATTAAATAAGCTAGCTAACGCGGTTTTACTCTTTTGTATATATTTGAAGAGTTGAAGAAAGTTACCGAGTCAGGCCATTTAAATCAGCGTTCATAAGTGGAATACCAGAAAGCATTTTCTGCCACAGTGCCTAGATATTCTTTGCTTTTGCAGATTCCTTGGGTATATAATCGGCAAGTATGATAACAATATCGGTTATATATTTAGCTGTTCAATCAGTTAGAAAACACAAAAATCACAAAAAGTCGTTAAAAGGAGGTAGTAAATTTACTTTCAAAAAATAGGATAGTGTTAGATACGAAAATCACGGAATATGAGTTGTTAAGATCTTATTGAAGAAGGAAAAATGTTATTGTTACTACTGATTTATTTATTTACACTTTCGTACAGTGAAAAAAGTTCGCAGCAAATATATATATATATACACACACACACACACACACGACATTCAGACATGTTAAAAAGAATTATTTCAAAGTTTCCATATTAAAATGATTACACTTTGTAGCCAACCTCCCTACAAAAATATGCCTTACCACCCTAGACAGTTTGTGTTAGGCATAGAACAAAAGAAAAGTTTTAATGTTAGGCGAGAAAACGCCATCAACAATGTCTTTCTTGCCACAAGAGTATTATTCTTTTATACTATTATCATATTTTTTCACACAACAGATTACAAACTATTCTAATAATAACTAATTAGTCATTGTAAAAAGTTCCGAGAAATTGCGTGGACGTATAAAGTTACAGCACTTTTATTTCATCTTTACAAACAATGTCTCTATACTTTCAATACATTTTTGTAAATTCTGAAATTGTTCTTGGTGCCACAAAATTTTTGTTTTATATTCATAGATGACTGAAAAAAAAAAACATTTTGGCAGTTAATTTACAAACTTCTGCGTTTAGAAGCACACATTCGCTACTATTTATCTATGCACGCGCAATGTGTACTTTTCATCTTCTAGACATGACCGTAATCATATAACCCACTGTATTTTACCATTAATGAGCAACACATCTTGTTCACAGTCATCAAAACGTGTCTCGAAAGTAATATTTTATATAAAAAAAAGTTGTTCCTTGTTAACTCGGTAAAAAGTGAAGTTATGGAACTACTATGTAAGGATGCTTGAATATATGTAAATTTTTAATGTAATTAATGTTGTAGAAATTATTTTAAGTTCTCGCTTTTTTTTATTTCTTGCCTATATTTTTTCTAGCAAAAATGTACCCTTCAAACTGAACAACATGTAGTATATTCGAAAATTTTCCCATAAACTTTCAATCAGAATACTATGCAAAATCTTCCATAGAGAAAATAACGAAAAATTGTATCACCAATTTTATGGCAGGTGTATGTGTGTGTATCGTGATGTAACATGGAAGGTCTCTCTCTCTCTCTTTCTCTCTCTCTTTCTCTCTCTCTCTCTCTATATATATATAGTGTGTGTGTTTGTGTGAGTGTGATGTAATACACATTTTTTGCAAGGTTATATACAGCATATCAGATGGCTGCGTTGGTATAACACAAATATATATATATATATATATATATATATATATATATATATATATATATATATATATATATAGTGATTATCTTTGTCAAACAATATGTTGTGCGTAAATATCAGAACAATTAATAAAAATGTGGAAATAAAATTGAAATGCATCTATTGGTTGGCTTTCCTTAGAAGTGAAATGAAAATGGTGATAACAACAACAGTAATGAAATTATTGCATAAATAATTAAACCTAGCTAAACGATGCTAAGTGTATAGAATAGCATTTATGAGTAAAATTACCAAAAATAATACACAAATGAACACACACTTATTTGTAAATCTCTAAATGAATAATATATTATCTGCATGTTGTTACGAGTCACTGAAATCGATTTCACAAAATCTAATATTTCAAAATAAATACGTAAATTAGGAACATCATTGAACATATACACATTATTACGTAATTTGCATTTTTTGTATTCGTATAAAGCTACATATGTTGAATAATTAAGCACAACATTGGCTATGAAGTAATTCATTGACGAAAAAAGTTGTCTTTTTTTTTGTCAAAATTTAGACGCTAATGGCTACAGCAGTTCGTCGCTTGTGTCAGAGAGTACTGGAAAAAAAAATATTCACAAGTTATCGTCACGTAAAACTTGAAAAATAGATTAATCAGATGTTAGACTAATAAATCTAGGCTGTACTGTCGTTGTAACAGTTAAATTTTTATTTTCACATAGCTTATTTGTACAACGCTAATCCACATCACTTTGTTGGCATTTGTTAATTTACTGACCCCACAGCTAGAGTGACACTACGTTAACATGAAATAACTTGTTTTAATTCTAAAAAAAACGTAGGTGTGCAATTGTGCCACAATTTGGCGTCTAGCATCCAGATTTAATATTATAAGATTATTTTAACTACGAAATATTCACGTTAAGAGTTTTGGGTCAATTATTTCGAATACTGCTTCCAAAAACCAAATCGGTCTCACTATGACTAAAGATAAAAACATTTAAAACATATACAATCAACTTTAACGCATCTATGGACAACCAGTAAGAAACTCTGCCAACAATTAAGTCTCCGCCTCCGGATACTTTATTTATTTCGATCTGATAAACTCAAGAACTTCAACTGTATTTGCATTTGTTTAATACCGTAGTAACCTACATTGGATCACAGTAACTAGACATTTTATTTCTGGTACATGGGTGAGTTAATAGGTTTTAAATCCATCTATTACAGCAATTTTCAATTACATTTGCAATAAAATAAAATTTTGAACCATAAAATTTTTGTCGATGTGTTTTAGGTACTAAAGTGTTCTTTTACTTCGAAATTTTATTTTCTGTTTTTTTTTTTTTGTGAATAAAGAAATAGAAGAATTTAAGTGAGAGACGAAACAGAAACTTAAGGATTAAGGGAGAAAAACTGGCATAAAACAAACGTTCGACTCGAAAAAAAAAAAGAGGATATTTCAGCACGTAATAGCCTTATGTTTTCTTCCTTTCATTGGAGCGAGCTGTCAGAGTCAAATCCCTTAAAGCAAGACTGAGCAGATGCAAATTGTAGCTTTGGAAGCAAACTGCCGTGCGTAGAGTCGTTACGGAGACCTGGAACTCTTCTTGGGAACGAAGAGAAGCAAATTGCTCCGTAAAGAAAATTTGCCTCGCCCATACTGAATAAGGGCGCGCCGCAGTCACTGCACGAGGCGTAGTGATACGAGCACAAACCGTTTACTGTCGCATTTTAATATTTCATGTCGAAGAGGCGTTGTTAGATACAGCGCTTGTTGTTTACTGTAACTACTCACACAAATAGCAGGTATTACGAACCTCTTGGATTGAAATTACTGTTATTTTGTAAGAAACGCACTATTTTTTTTAAAACATTAAACAAGAGGTATTCTTCAGTGTGGAGCCTACACAGTAAATATTAGAAAAACAGACAAACAAACATATACTTGAAGAACCAAACACATTTTAAAACTATTTAAAATAAGTAACTTGTTAAGCCCTTATTTCTTATTAAATTTAAAACACTCGAAAATACGTCCTCTATACTTAAATTACTATTAAATCTAAAGTAAACATATCTGACGCCACAAAGGTGGCAGTATCGACGTTCGTTACATAGCTTCGAACGTATGATGGTAATGCATTGTTCAATCAGAGAATTGCTCATTTTAATGATAGTAATTAAGAACATTCACCGCCAAGTCGACCGTTTAGTAAAACGAACTAACATACTACTAGATTCGTTGAAACGTAACTTTAAAAATTAAATTTCTCCTGAAGTTTTTATTATATTAACAGAAATTTTAACAGCTGACTGTGCATATTTGTACACTTTTATGAATGAAAATGTGTATACATAAGACGGTTTGCACCAATTACGTGATTAGAACGTGACTCTTATTCTTCGAACGGAAAATTAAAAATCTATAGATGAAGCGTGTGGTAGTCGTTAAAAACTTGATGTCTCTAAGCACAACAAAATAATCATATCTTAAAAATTGCTGCTGCCGCTACTTTAAAGCTTATAGGAGTGAGAGTTTGGTCAGCTATTAGCAGCGAGATTTTTAGGCTGGTGAGCGGTGACATGAGGTGAGTATGGAACAGCACCGAAACGAAGGGATGGAGTAGAGGGAAACTTGTGAGAAAACCCGTAGAAAAGCGACATCGCCGGCACGATTACCACATGTCTCACTGGGAATCGAACCCACGTCATTTTGGCGGGAGGCGAGCGTCCTAGCTGCTACATCAGTCGCTGACTAGTGACGGCTAGATATATTTTCCGTCTATAAGTCATTCGGAATAAAGTGAGCATTAAAGATTAACCTTAAAAAAATCACTAACAGTTACTGCACAAGTCAACATTAACAATAGTTACATTATTGTCTGCATGGCTGGTAGCGAATCATTGTATGTATTTCCGTGCATTTTCTTACTTGAATACATCATTAGTAAAAGAACATCAAACGCAAATGATCTCTCTATATTTAATACACTTTAAAGTATTTATTTATAGTTTTACTGACTGCGTAATTTGATTTTATTAGCGCCAGTAAAAGGTAACGCAACCGAGCCGCTGATCATCAATTGTCGTTGGCCCATGCCGCTAGTACTTCGCGCCACAGAAGTAGTTCAAAATTCTACCGACAGATGGCATCAGAGTTAGGTTTTCGCGTGGGTTTTCGTCGCTCCGCTTGGAAGCTAGTTGAGTAATTCAATGTGTTTGTCCATTGTGTAGTAATGTTTATGAATATCATTGCTAAAGGTTGTGAAGTGATTAGTAATCTGTAAATTGTTATGTTATATGATCGCCAGTCTGAGAATCAGGAAATAGAATATTTATTGTTTCTGTTAAGTGCGTCGTCGTCGTTCATGGTAGTACGCTGAACGGAACTTGAATTCTTGGATTCCAAATTAATATACTACGCAAACATTATTATAAGATTATTAGATGCTAACTCGCATGTATTTATATCTAAGATTACAATTGAATGTAGCGCATATTCAGCAACAGTGCATTTAATGAGTAGATATTATAGATAACATTTATCAGAGTAGTGTAATGTAATTGTAAACATTGTACGAGCCTGTGTAAATAAAAGTATGTGGCAATGTTTACGTTTACATACGACAGATAGATATAAATTGGCAGAAAATAGAAATTAATCAAGGCTTTTTGAGTGATCACTCTATTCTGAATCACCTGTACGAGGCGTTGAGGTGCCTTAGCGTAAAAACGATGAAGGTGTATGTGGTTCGGGAGAAAGTGAGCACTTAAGATTTAACGTTTGAAAAATATCAACAGCTTTTACTGCATGTAATTCGACATCAACGATGGTTACCTGACAACGAGTATGGTTGGCAGCGAATAGCTAAATGTAGTTCCATGTATTTTCCTATTTAAGTTCAACAATACAGGAATAAAATCAACTGAAACCGACACATTTGTATTTATATCATTAATAAACTTTTTTTTTTTCAAAACTATATAGGTTTCGGCCGACTGCACAATTTTTCTTACAAGCGCAAACATCAAGTGACGTGTCCACAGAGGTTACATATTTCCTGTCGTTAACCGTTACGCGCGGAAAGATACGAGTTGGCTGAAAATAGAACTTTAGCAGGTTTTTTCTGAGTACTTACTTTATCCCGAACTGCTATACTCGCCTCGAATACTACCTTGGCATCTTGCGCAAGGAACTTAACTGGTGTGTTCTCTTTCCGATGTTGTCTCGTCTCTTTTAGATTGTTAAAAGTGATGGTATTTAACTACGTAGTTATGTAGTGACTGTAAAGGAATGCTGTGTGTCACTTGAGTGCTTTAAATGTCACATACATGAATTCTCCCGTTTGTGCTTTAAATGTCATATAACTGAATTCACCAATTTAAAAGTCACTGAAAATGTATACCTACGTACTTAAGTTTTCATTTTTATATGTACATTAACGCACATGTAACTGATGATAATTATCATCCTGACAAGCTACAATTTTTAAATGCTATTCTCACGCAGACTTGACACAAAAATGTTGTACTATTGTAAAAATGACAGATAGATGACAGAAACTTTACGCATAATTTCGGTGACCGGGGCAGGTAACGTCCATTTAAAACTGTTCAGTTGCCAGGAATTTTTTAAGAGTTTTAAATAAGCGTTTTCGAAATTTTATTTCTTCACGTAAAATAAAATGTTAGAAAATCATGAAACCGACAGAAAAGTGAGATTTGTAAACTTTTAAACACTTAACTATTTTAACAATATATTGCATGCATCGTCAAATTAGAAATATAATACATTTGCTCAAATGTTTCATGAAGTTTAAGTAACTCAATGAATAATTTCTGTAGCATCGGACTGTTCCTTCGACTTCAATCAGTATGTATTGTTCCGTTATATTTTCTTTCAATTTTGCTATACAATCTAACATCTACAGATGTTGTAACAGTTTTAATTAATATCCAAATAAACATGTTTGTACAGCGCCATTTTGAAACTGTATTACAAAAAAAAATATTAAAAAATAAATAAAATCAACATTATTACCGTAATTTAAAATTATGTTGCGTCTATTTTACACTATTCCCACATATACTAAAAATCATATAACGAAAGATAAAAATTTCCTAAAATATATAAAATAATATTTGGTCACTTGAAAGTTTTCAGTATCCCGTTGTTTCCTTGCATGCTGAATCATTCATTCACTCCTTATTAAAGACAGATACGTTTAAACACTTGGCCAAACAAGCGTTGCTAATCACCTAACCTTGCTATATATATATATATATATATATATATATATATATATATATATATATATATATATATATATATGTGTGTGTGTGTGTGTGTACATATATATGTGTGTGTGTCTGTGTCTGTGTGAGTGAAAAAATGATTATTTTTAATAATGTCAAATGTAAGATAATAACTCACTATCACTGTTTAAGGCCACGGGTCCCTATTTATAGTGTTTTAGAAATTTAATTTTTTAAATCCTGAAAGGAGCAGATATCACAAAACCGTTACATAGAAATGTTGGACATTGTTTGTGCTATGTAACCCAATTTTGTCAAAATTTAAGTTTTTTTGTATAATTTTGTCTTAAAGAAAATTTAATTACGTCCATAATTAGCCAAAATTATAGACACTTGTGATTTGAAACAATTATGCTACATAGTACAAACAATTTCCTACATTTCTGTGTAACGGTTTTGCGATATCCACGCCCTTTTAGGGTTTAAAAATTAAACTCGCAAAAACTGCATGAACAGGAACCCGCAACCTTAACGGAATCCGAGACAGTCTCAGTAAGAATTAAATGAAAAAATGCCTAATTTTCGTAAAGTGTAGTGCTCCCATAGAGGTTTATTGTCAGTAATTCCTCTGACTTTTAATTTGATAATGACGATGAAGAGTTTTCAGTACAGATGCCGGTTGGAACCACAGGGAAACAGCAGAAGCGCTACTGGGCGGGGATGATACTGATGTGGTTCGCCATTTTCTACCGCAGTATGGGTATGAAGGGACAACACAACACCCAGTCCTGAACCCAGAGAGACAACTGTTAATTTCCCTACCCAGTTTGGAATCGAACCCAGAACATAGACCCGCACAGGCCAGGAACGTTAACTATATTTTTTGTTATTTTTAAAACTTAGAATTCCCTTTTAATGTGACTTATTCGAGTAACCCCAAGTAACTGTCATGAGACAATTTTTGAGACCATTTGGACAAACACAAATCCACACCCAACCAGACCTGGGAATCGAACCCAGAACCCCTCGCACCAATGTTGGCCGCTCAATCAACTGAGCTAAGGGGGGTCGGCTGACTCTGAGCCAAGTGGTCAGGCACTCTTAATTTATGATAGACATGGAACATTTCGTGCAAGAAAGGTGATGCATCCTCTTAAGAGTGAAGGAAGTGGTTGTCGTGTCAGGATGCGATGAGGAGGGCCTGTGAAGTTTACGGTACGACGAGTTGTGCTGGCTCTGAACTGTCGGTACAACATTATACTAGGAGGATGTGCGTTACGTCTCAGCGCTCACACGAGTTAGAGTCACTCTCTGGTGAGCACGAAGATCCACTAAGTAACTTAACTACATAGAAGTGGGTGGGTCACGTTTGCCCAACACCCAGGACTGAGAGGACATGCCCGACCATAGTCCCTTCTAGAGAACAGCTTATGTTCCTGTATCACTTGGCAGTCTTCACAGGAACTCTGGCCACCTACTAGTTGAATAGATAATGACACTAATGTCTAATAGGGAGTTAACACGAAGGCAGGTTCCCAGATATCATGTAAACTTTCGGCAAGCCTGCAGTTGACTTGATTTCGGCTTGCCATTACAAGCCCTAGTTGGTAAATTTGATTCAAGCTTGAGTCAAGCCTATTTTTTACAGTTGTATCCTGCCTTGTACGAGGCAAGCTTGCTACAAGCTTGCAGCAACCTTGAATCAAGCTTTCCTCGCAAGCTTGCAGACTTGTCATGGCAAGCTTTATTCAAGCTTGAATCAAGCTTATTTTGCTATCACATTTACCTCATGCTAAGAATCTAGGGCTAACCCGTATCGCATTAGTGCGTGACATGTGGTCTGACCACTATACACCATCGCGAACCCCACCAGTTCAGTCATATCTGAGACATTCACGTTTTCAGCATGTACAGTCCTGTTGAAATTTCCCGCGGTGATGGCTAGTTTTTCGGTACTGCTTATTATATGAACGGTATATATAATACGTCACTAAACGGTGAGAATATTCTCTTCGGTGGGAGTTCAAATAATAAAACGAGTGAAGGCATATTCGTACGTACAGAAGTTCAACTGTGCCGTGTAAAATTATTCGTAAACGCTGTTATTCGCATTCAACAGTTCAACGGAATGCCCACAGAAATTGCTCCAGAGTTTCTTAACTACCGAGCATTAATATATCTTGGTTATTTTAACCGTCTTGAACTTTTAATACATGACCCTATAACGTTTCCGCGAAACTTTCCTTCTAATATTCAAGAATTCGTTAGTGCACTAATATTATTTTTAATGTTGCGTAACGACGTAGATAAAATATATTGGGAGTGTTATAAATTCCTATAGTTATTAGGGTGGGTTCCCTTGTATTAAAAATATGTGTCAGTCAGTTCAAACGCTTAGGCAATATAAACCACGTATATAATGTTCTCAGTTGAATAGATAACATCACAAGAGTGCATTAACGGTAGAGCTGAATACATCATAAAACTTGCAGATACTCTTAGTACATATCATATTCAGCTGTCCCTGCTCGAGGTACCATCTTCGCCCCATTTATGGCGACCTGAAAGAATTCCTGAATAATCGTTTTTACAAAAGATTAAGGCCCTGGAGCGGGGTATGAAAACTGTGTGTCCGCTCACCTAAACGTCCAGAGAAAGTATGGCTTCATTGTCCTTTACAATTTTCTTGAAATAACAAGATTGTAATTATTTAATGTACCTATTCAAATCAGGTTGAAGTATTTCTATTCGAAATATGCCCGTTTGTTGAGGTCGTCGCGGTTACAAAAAAAACCATAGAGTTATATTCTCAAACAACAAAATATAGGCTAGATTGACTGTAAAATAAAGCGTTAAGTTTTGAATGTAGCAATAACTTATACAAAAACCATTTTTTTAGTTGATAAACATTTCATATAATAATAATTTGTGACAACTGGAAACAGTAATTCAACACAAAAAACTGGTTTTAAATGTAAATGGCTCGTTACTGTTATACAAATATAAAATTCGTGAAGAATAATAATCTGAAAGTATGTGTACGGTACAGTTGACATATTTTACGCTAGGATATGCCTCTGTGCCTTATGTTAGACTGCAGATTAAATAATATCATATATTCTGAACGTCAAGTGTTTCACAGAGAACGTACGATGTGAACATTGCTCTCCTTTGATAAACAAGTAAACGATGTTCCATATATCACCAACTAGTGTCGGACAGATTTTCCGAAGAAAAGGGCTCTAAGAAGTCTCAGTCGACTGAAAGATCAGAAGAACGAAAAGAAAGATAACAAGGCGAGGAGACATGAAAGCCTCTTAGAATACGGGCAAAGAAAAAACATCTCCACGAAAAAGCTCTGAGTTTTAAAAGCACGGGTTTGATATACACTGAACTTACGGCAAGATCTGTCGTGAAGATAAAACTGCGAATGACATGTCTTCGTTCCATGCACCTAGTTTCTTCGACCGACCTAGCCCAAATTATTTACAGTCGTACCTTAAACAGTAACAGTATTATATTAAATGAAATGTTCTTTATTTCAGAGGTAGGTGTGACATTAACAGAGGAGATTACGTCGGCTCAGTTAGTTTAAAGGAGAAATTATTTCTGACATTCAATTTTACTCTGATCAGAGTGAAGTTGCGTTCATAACAGATACTTTCCTATTTTTGTTCTTTGTGTCTCTGTCTTGAAGTGAATGGACCAAGAAAGCAAAAAAACCTAAATTAGAGACGGCCGGTGATAGCAATCAACAATGAAATGAATACAATTAATAATTTTTTCATGGAACACTTCTGAAGTAATTAACCTTTAGTAAGACATTTTATATATTATCACCATTGCCGCAAACTATTTGAAAGTTATATTATTAAATTATAACCATATCTGATACTGAATGGAAAATAAGTATTTCAGATGGACGTAACTCGAAATTTTTGAAGACATAAAATTTTCACTACAGTAAAATTTTTTGAACCAACATGACGGCCAGAACTTCATTCATATAAAAACTAAATAATTAAATATGTGCTTAGAAATAAATACTAGTTAGCTAAGCAGCCCACTGCTCTTCGAAACTCACAACCAAACCGACTAATGTAACTGAACACACATATTACACCCACATTAGTAACAAGTGCCATTAGTATAATTAATTTATGACCTCTATTGGTAGTTATGAAGAAACGTATAGAAGTCTTAGAGCATAGATAACAACTAGAGAGCTGATTGCCTATCCCCTTCCATGCTGTGAAGTGATTCCTAGATCTAATCAGCTGTTGATGGGCACCAAGCAAAACAAGTTACATAATTATTGCTACATAGCGGTGAGCATATTGTATTCAAATATCACTCACATTTAAAGAAGCATATGCAGAATGATTCGCTGTCGCATATTACCAGCATCCATCTATTATCGTTCATTTTTGTGTAAAATAAGCGTTTGTTTACATGTTCTGTTTACATTGTCTTGGCATTTTCGTTTTCCAGTAATTTAAAGAATGAATAAAACTAAATCTGTTGTGTATTAATTGTAAAATATTCAATAGTCAATAAATCTCATTTTTCAAGGTTTTTACAAAGGGATATTGCAACATTAAATATTTTGTAGCGGTTTTCGTATATTTTGCCCATCGCTAGATGTAGGTTTCACAACAAAGGCACCAAGCTATCTCTAGTTATCCATGCTCTAAGATAGAAGTATACGAGCTACAGGAGTAGTGTTTGATATTTTATACTCTGAGCGTTATTTTAGAAAGAAAACTTTCTCCAAGGCGTAGGTGTTTTTATTACTACTATGTCTTTGCTCATCTCTTCAAATATTAAGGGATGTTCGAAGTGCGTAAACTCTTGCAACGAAGCAACGTTGTTAGCGACAGGCACTTGTCTGGTTCGTTAGTGGAGTGGCATCAGCTCTGATACTATGTTGCCATGGTGACTCTAGCTAACCTACTTTTATGCTTCGAGAAGAGATTAGCGTGGAATACTTCGGTGTAGATAACACCGATATCTACGCCGTCTTACCAAACAGTTTCTCTTTCTTGTTGCTCCGACCGAAATTTTCATATTCCTTATAAGTACTTCAGGAGGTGTTCAAATATTTATCATCCTTCTAAAAACGGCGTTGGAAGGCGCAAATTCTGTCGTAAATTTAAAAGCTTCCTGCTACATTATGAAGCGTGCGCTCTGCTTACAAACTTTGCCCACTTCAGACTTCTGACGAAGTTGTAAATTATATAGGATTCGTGGTTAAAGTCATCCACGTAGATGCTGTTTAATGCTTGTCTCGAAAGCACGATAACTAAATACATCATTCGTAAAACTTGTGAAGTTCTACAGAAAGCGTTTACCTGCTCCCCGTTTGTTTTGACCAAAGCTAGGAATGATTTATTAACTTTTGTCAAATGGCGCAACTTATATTTGAAAAAAAATTCTCGTTGTCTTTCAATAATTGTATCGTGATTGACTTCACAAATTTACAAAACTATAGGCTTAGAACATTTTAAATTTTCTAAATTCTTACAAAGAAACAAAGTAAAGAAGTAAACCGGCGTAGTTACACTCAATAACTTGCCACTTAGCACACGACCAGCACGGCACCAAGTAAGAAGTTCTGTTTTGTGTCATCTGCGTGCGATTTCACGCCACTTTTAATAGATTTTCCAGTACGCCAAGCCTACGATGGTAATTGATTCTGGACGTCAAGTGCATTCATTCTCTGACGCCACGCATCGTCCAAAACATCACAAGGAATCTGCAAATCGTGCTAAGAAATAGTCGCTTAGTAGACGTGCTCGTTTTTTTAAGGCAGGAAAAACGATACAAGGTCATAAAAGCGGGAGACAGACTGGCATTCCATGTTGGACGCCATTTTCCAAGATGGCGGCAAAATATGAAACGCCATATAACTTGGCTATCCTTCCACCTATTTTGAATTTTTTCAACCGAAAGCTTATACAAGTTGGAATATTTTGATCGTTACACAGTCAGCGGAAAAATTGATAGTCTTCGTGTCATTCAACACATTAAGACTTCTTAACAACGCCAAAATTGCCAGAAAATTTAAGAAAAGTTATTCTTTATTGTGTATAAATAGCGTTTTTATTTTGTCGTTAGAGATATTTGCATTAATTTTCCATTTGATTCATGTTAGATGATTACAAAGTAAGCAAAAATGGGACCAAAACGCATGAAACTTGCGTATGCTGAAGTGTGCTCTCAGTTCATTGGTCGAATGGATACAGAGTTTCTACTTCAATAACTCTCATTAGGTAATTCCAGGGTTGATGTGGATGTGTTTCAACAGGTTGAATCTTCGGACCTGTGTTCTAACTGACATATTCTCTTGTTTAAGTGTAAGGGACCCAAAGCCCAGCCGCTCATTCTGTATTACAAATTATTGATTTATTTTCACGTTAAATTTACATGTCAATGTTAAGGCACGCTTCGTGGATGTAGCAACTATAAACGTAACAAAATAATTTTAACAGCACAATAGCTTAATGTATTAAAGTTACGTCACATCTTAAACTAAAGAGATAATAAAAATATACATATTACCAAATAAACATGTTTTAAGTAATAAACAGTCTACAGTACGTATACATTTTGCAATTATTCTGGTTTTTAAACATAAATTTAAATTATTTCTTGACATATTAAAATATAGACTATACATAAATGTAGTGACAAAGAAGAGTTAGAGAAAAGCAAATATAGTTACAATACATAGACATTTTAACACTAAGTTCATATGGTTATTATACTACTGTTACTCAAAAATTTAGAATTCATCACAATAACTTCATTTTAATGACAGTTGCGTAGACAATGTTTATTGAAAGTAAACTGTCGATTGCACGACAGCCTATAAAACGATTCACTATGTCATGCTAAATATTTCTAATAGAGCATATAACTAGATTAAGTTATCCAGCACAGTGCATAAAGTAAATTATCTTGATCTGATACGTCAGAATCTACGTCTAATGGCTTCGGTGAAAGGTACTTAGGACACTACGCAGATAGGGACAGTAAAACCAATTTTTTTTGTGGGCGAGTACGTTCACCGTAAAAGACACCGGACTGTAAAACATATTTAATGCTAATAAGCAGTTGACCAGCGTCATAACAGAGCGTCTTGGCAATTTGCACGATTCAAGAATATTGGTAATGTCTATGAATATTTCTTGCAATGAGGCATACATACGCCACTTCAGCTGAAGACGGGAGCAGATGTCAGCTCCCGAAGCGTCGTGAAAAGTCGGTCTTTTAAAATCTACTGTGTTCTTTTGTGTCTTCATCGTTGAATCGTCTGTCTGTTGTCTTTGACATTGTCGTTGTTTTTCTGTCGTGTGTGTCCAACATTGTCTTCGTTCCAGTATTGTCTGAGCTGAGTTTTACAGATTTGACAAATGTTTTGCATTTCGACGTTTATTATTGGATGATTTTTTATTTTCGTTTATTTGTTCCTTATGGGATCTCTCATGTTCTGTTGTTTTGGTTTATGGATGCGTTAACTGCAGTCAAACTAGACTTGTTTTGTCATTTTATTAGATTTTCTTTTGTTATTTTCCTTAGTCTCATTCTAAGATTTCTGGGAACGACATAATATTGAAACGGCGTATTCCCACAATTATTGTACAATTACGTCAAGAATATGCAGGCAGAGGGTCGTAAGAGATGTGTTACCATAATTTGACGAATCTGCTTGTCTAACTGGCGACTCTCGGTACGGAATTTCACCGCGGTTTATCTCACCATTCGAACCCCGACGCAATGACTGTCAGATACACTTTAATCGAACGAAGGTGTCCGAAAGAGTTGTAGTCAAAACAGTTTTTGGCCAACTGAAAAGTAGAAACCCAAATTCGTTCTAACATTGCAACGGTTGTTCTAGAAAATGTTTCGAAACTTATAGTCTCCTGTGTGCTCCTACACAACCTTGCAAAACATTTAAATGGTGACACTGAATAACGATCCGATGAAAATCCAGAACTCTATGAGGAAAACGTACAAGACGCAGCAGAACAGAGGAGAAGCACAAGTAAGATTGCGTAACAATGCCACGAGGCGAATAACCATATTGTGAAGTTGTACATACATTTTTATGGGTTCTTGTATTCGTTTGCACAATTCTACACGGTTGTATGTTGTGACACGACAAGTACGTGTATTAAATTGCTAGAAGACACAACTGGCTGCTTAACATGTCTACAATAAAAAAAGTATGTAGACAATAAAATTTCACAGGCTGTTCGACAGAAAACGTGCAAGGGTACAAGCCACGGTTCTCGTCTTTCTACTTTTTATAAACGAGAGAAAATATCTAAAATATGTTTGGCAGTTTTGTTTAAAATGGTTTTCTCCATGCAAGCTATTTTTTTAAAGAAACTTAACACTGTGGTTTTATAGATCGTTCGGAATAAAGTGAGCAAAGGCTATAACTTTGGAAAATTATCACTAGCCGTTAGTGAACATAAATCAACATTTACAATAGTTGCCATATTTCTTATATGGTTGGTAGCGAATTGCCAAATGTAGTTCCGTGTGTTGTCATATATATAAACATAACAATATTGAAATGAAATAAACTGAAGTCGCCATATTTGAAATTCACATCATTAATAAACTTTTTCTAATCTAACTACATAAGTTCCTACCGACAGCTTAATTTATCTTACTCGCGCAAACGTAACTTGACGTGTCCAGAGAAGTTAGCCATTTCCCGTCGTCAGCCGTTACGCGCGAAAAGATACGAATTGGTTGAAATTAAAAATTTAGCAGGTTTATTTCGAGTGCTCACTTCATCCCGAACTGCCTGAACCTAATTATGCAACTAATATAAATATTGTCAATTGACAATTTAGTCAACACTATACAATTGTATGTTTTGATAGAATTAGCAACTACGGTAAAAACCATTTCAAGCAAAACTGTCAAACATATTGGTGATATCTGCCCACATTTAAGCTAAAAAAAAAATGTACCGTCCCTTACTTAGGGGCTACCACAAAAATCACTGATGACGGTAACAAAAGTACAAAAACAAGGTAAGGAGGGTGGTGAATCCCTATAGATTTGCAAGGGCGCTAAGGCGAAAATAATCCTCACTCAAACGTAAATCAAAATCATAACTTCAAACACATAAGTAAAGTAATGCCAGTCAAATAACAGTATCAGCAAACATAATCACATTATTGTTCCAATCATGAAAAGATAAATTATAACTACAACTTCAACTTCAAAGAAAGATCAAATATCGGGTTCAGTCCCAACAGGGATGTATTCAAAACTCAAGATCAAAATTTTAGAAATGAAAAATATGAAAGTACAGAAATAACATTAAACATTAACTTTATGAATTATCATAAACAGGCGTGTAAATGTACCAGTTAATCTGAACAATCTGACTCAGTGAAGCCCTAATTGAGAGTACTGCAAAGGGTGTAGCGAAAGACAGAGACAAGTATTACAAATATGCTAACCCTTTCCTTATAGGAAACTAACATTAACATTAACAAAAACAATGCTAACTGAGTCCCATAACTCAGTAGCGAATACACAATACGACCACAAGTCTAAGAAAACCCCTATACTTATAGGTGGTAAACTTCAGGGGGACACACGCCCCGAAACACATACACCACGGGGACACCGCCCCAAAACACGTACAGCAGCAAAATTTACCGAGTCCCATACCTTGGTAGTATGCATACAATACCTATCACCCTAGTACAGTCTCATAAAGTGGGCACACACGGCGCATGAAAATTACTCTATCCAAATATTAAAAATTATCTGCTATACATTTACTTTCTCTGCAAAGGCGTAACCTTGAATATTACACGCTAGCAATTATTAATTAACAAATACGAACAAAACTAAAAGTATTTAAATGTCTGCCTCTCCTTCTCTCTCTCTGAATACTGAAAATATAGAAGTTACCAGAAATTAAACATTGGAAAACCCGAACGCGAAAGTTAACCTGAATTACTGATCAAAAGAGAAAAACAACAAACAGCAAAAGCACGAACGAGACACTAGGACTTGAGACATTATGCTACAGGACTTCAACTCAAGAAAAATAACAAATAACTAAACAGGCGCCGAAAATTAATCAATTACAAGTCCTGCAGCATAACAACCCATTCCACATTTACGATAACGAAAGACAAGAGTTACACTTACATTGCATTGGAAGCCGACTGAACGCACATACAAGAAAAACACGAGTATATATACAAAAGGCGAGTATGAATATAAACTCAAAAATAGTCCGCCCAACATGGCGGAACAACAGTAACAAGGTAATATTACATCAAAATAACCATCCGCTTTAAACATTAAAATAAATAACGAAAACAGAATACAAACTTTATACTTCTCGGTGTGTAGAAAATTAATTATATATTAACTATTTCAGTTTGTATACTTCAGATATGGACAAGAAAAATAATTATAATAACACGAAGAACAGTTTCTTGATGAGCGGCGCCGTTCACTAGAGTGCGCTAGTGTAGCTCGAAGTTAGTTGGACTCTCTGCACCTGTGTCTCTGCTTAGTTCACATCAAGTCTATGGCGGTGAAACGTCATGTTTACATACTGCGTCGTAAAATGTTCCGAACTAATACAAGTGGATTGCTGGATCACAAGGTACGTAAGTGTTTCTATTGACGTGAAATGTTCAAAACTTAGCTGCGGAGAATATACAGATGTAAAAATAAAGTCAATATATTAGTAGCTGAAAATTTGAAGTGTTCAAAAGTCTCGTGCGTCGTAAAAACTTGCTGGTCAAACCGACAAGGTCGGTTCAAAAATTTGTTGCAAAAACAGTTTGTACAGGATAGCATAGACTTAAACGGGCATGTATATTTATTTATTTACCTATCTTAATATAATTCTTTATGTCGAATTTTAATGGCTGTATACTTTTTATTGTAGACCTTTAAGACAGGCAATTGTGTCATTTCGCAATTTGTACACTGGTAATATTAAGCCCATCCTAACGAGAGTACAATTGCATAATATGACGTCTAACTCCAAGTGCCTACAAGTACGATTACATTATGAAATAATTTACACGTAGGCGTATGCATTTTATAAACCTGCAAGGCGTAGGCGCCCCAGCATTTAGGCTTGGAGAGGTCACAAGAACTAACAACTAACAAATTAATGCAAACTACAGGCTGTTGGAGCTCGACAAAGCTCTTATACGCACAGTACACAGATTCAGAAACATGTCAGCTCACTTTCAACCCCTCAACACACATTTACTGACTACTACACAAGTAAATTGACACACAAAATTAAAATCTTTGCTTTTGGGGGGGGGGGGGGGGGGGGGGGGCAGGTGTCGAAAATGCCCCCTATTCCTGGGTGCGTCGATCTTTTACTGCGCAGGGTTTTTACAATTTATAAAAAATGGGATTTTTTACATATTTAATTTAAGATGAGGCACGTGAATTTCGCGGATATATTATAGGTTAGGTCGAACGCCGAGAACGTACGCATCACCATCACGTCTATATTTAACAACCTGCTGTTATGAAACTTTGACTACTGCAAGTCAGTAATGAATAACGAAAGTATTCGCAGGGTTACTTCATGCTACCCTATTTTACAGTTAACAGCCAATGGATAATCAAGTATTACGTGTGAATGTACAGGACTGAGAAATCCAAGCTTCTGCTAGATGTCTCCACGAAACTGACGCACCTCTATTTATTTCAATTTACGAGGATATTTTATGTATTATGTAGAGGTAATGGTTTATCTCGGAAATATTAGACTCTGTGCTGGGTTTTAACGCACGTTCACTTTACCAGAAGATTACTGGTCTTCTCTTCTACGTATTTGACTGAGCCAATAAGAATCCCGGTCGTAAACGCCATGTACGCTACAGTAACAGTAGCAAACTCATCCCAATTTACGTCGTTACTTCGGCAAGTACGTGCGTCGACATGTTATCAGCCTCTTTGTATTATTTATATATTTACGAAAGAAAACAGCATATCCGCCAGAGACTCAGAGCTGGCGTGCGGACAGTACCATCATCTCTAGTTATATGGAAAGACAAGAAATAAGTAGGGTCGGCTAATGCGCCTGTACAGGTGAGTCTGAATAACACTCACAAACGCTGGCAGGTGATTCCTTATGAAAAATAAGCAGAAAATATATTTTGCATTTTTCGCCTATTCTTAATATTACGGGATTAATGAGTCTATGAATATCAAAATTTATAATCCAATTTTCCCAAAATATCGAAAAATAAATGACTTAAAAAACAATATTTTCAACACTGTTTAATGCTGTTAGGACCTTCAAAGCAACAGCAAATACAACTTATACCTTATACACTTATGAAAAGAAAATGGGTAGCTACCCTCTAATCGCATACAACTTTTTTACAGTCAGGTTTTTCGAACATTTAAAGGTGGTTTATTGAGAAATCTGACCTGTGTAACAAAAACGGTCCTCTTGTTGTAACTTTCTAGGGCATACCGTTTATGTTCAAAACACACTTGAATATTCGCGCGGACATACAGAGCCTAGAGCATAGGCAAACCTGCGAACATCAATGTGATGTGTGCAGAATACAGACGATGGTGGACATTCATCGTAAACACCAAGTATATTACTGTCAATGTCGCAGATCAGTTTGTTGCAAGTATTCTGCGTATCGTAGCAATTGTGAACGAAAATGGTAGGTCCCAGGCAGCTAAACATGTGTAAATGGTATTGTGTTCGTCATGCTGATAATAAACCAAACACGAATACCATCGTGAGGTAATACATGAAAAACAAAATTAATAGCACAGTGTCGGTATGAATGTTGTTTCTCCAACGTATGGCAGCTAAAACCACCACGGCGGTCTAATGGTCACGATGCTTGTCTCCCTACAAGGCGATACAGTTTTGATTACCACCGGGTGTCACGCTAATTTTCACATGTGGGAATCGTGCCGGTACGATGAAGTTGGACGGTGGCTTTTATCGTGGATCTCCCATTTTCCTTATCCGAGTGCAACTCAATGTTCATACCATGTCACCCCTCTTTGGCTCTCAAAAAAAAAAAAAGTGTTTCACGACGTCCGAATCTCTTCATTCCATTCTGTCAGTATTACTACAAGATATTCTTTATGCTTGTAGTTGTGTCTAAAGTCATAAAAACGCTATTACGTTTGTTATTTTTTGTGGCTGATAATGTCTTTATTTGATTAATTTTAATACTTGTGTACAGTACAGTGGTATCAATTGCTATCGCGTACTATTTTGTTTTTTAAAATGCATCTCACCTACGATCGCAACCCGCACAAGTACTTCAGCATGTGTACTGCAAGTAGCCTACACGGCTCGACACTCTATGTCTGTTACGCATGCATGCTTCTTCTTTAAGGAGTTCGGCGAAAACTGCTTGTTTCGACAAGACTAAGCTCTCTGAACTTTTTTGTGTTTGAAATCGCACCCAAGTTATATGAATTAAGAGAATATCATGACCTACGACATTTTCAAAGGTGTAACATGCCCGATTTATTGCTGCATCGTGTGGGGATCCTAAAAGTTTATGCAAATCAATTACTTTTAAATTCTTGACTTTTGCTAGATGGCACTCTTCAGAGAAACAACATTGATACCGATACTGTACTATTATTTTTTCTTTTTCAAGTACTGTATTACCTCTCGAAGTTATTCGTGTTTGGTCTATTATCAGCATGACGAACACAATACCATTTACACATGTTTCAGCTGCCTGGGACCTACCATTTCAGTTCACAACTTCTACGATATGTAAACAGAATGCTAGCAATTAACTGCTTTGTGACTTCAACAGTATTGTACTTGTTTAGAATGAATGTCCACCATCAACATTACATGGATGTTCACAGGTTTGCCTGTGCTCTAGGCTCTGTATGTCTGGGCGAATATTCAAGTGTGGTTTGAGCATAAACGGTATGCCCTAGACAGTTGCAACTAGAGGACCTTTTTTGTTACACAGGTCTCATTTCTCAATAAACCACCTTAAAATGTTCGAAAATCCTGACGGTAGAAAAGTTGTATGCAATTAGAGGGTAGCCACCCCTTTTCTTTTCATAAGGGTAGAAGGTATTGGTTGTATTTGCTGTTGGTTTGAAGGACACAACAGCATTGAGCATAGTTGAAAACATTTTTTTAATGTTATTTCGTTTCCGATTATTTGAGGAAAAACGATTACATATTTTGTTATTGAAAGACTCATTACTCCATTAATATTAGGTTTAGCCAAAAAATGCAAAATATAATTTATGCTTTTTTTTATAGGGAATCACCTGCATAACCCAAACGCAAATCTAGTGCGTCAAAAACTGCATCAAACCATTTCACAAGTCTCACCATGTATTTTTTTCTTTCAATTTGGAATTGTATTGTAATTCCATTTGCTGTAACAACATGATACATTGCAGTTGTGTGTAGTAATATATTTCATTTAATCCGTTTCATGTACCCCCACTCTTTTCGCTTCTTTACACAAATTTGGAAATTCAATATTTTATACATAGCTGGTTAACAAAAATTAACGTCGCCTTCGGTGGTATCACTCTCATTTGGCAATCTTGCAGATATATTGCCGGTTTTTTTAACTGGGCCATTTGTTAAAATGTATTATTAACATATCCTTTCCCCAGTATTTTGATATTACTTTATTGTTCCCAGTTGCTTTTTTGTCAGGTTTTTATATCATTAAACGTTTTTGCCAATAATTTTTGGCTTGCTTTCTGCAATGTCTCCTGTGAACATTCTTTGGCAATCCTTTGCCATGTTGTTTTGTTGGCTGCATGTGCACTTGTAGTTTTAGGTGTTTCAGTAATGACTTAGTCATACTGTTTTGATCACGACTAACTTGTGTTTTGGAGTCTCGTGTGAAACCGAGGACCATGCTGGCCAAAACATTAAAATTGTCTTTTCAGGCACAGTCCAAGCGTACCACGATAAAATTATGTAATTGTTGGGAGTGTGGTGCAACGTTTGTGAATGTTTCTGTTTGTATTTATTTTGAATACGGTTGAGATTTACCTTGATTAGACAGGCTGTAAGAGTCGTTTCAGTCCACCTTGGAGGTCCCATAAATCATGCCAGTAGCAAGCGAGCGTTATATGAACAGTTGCTTCCTTTCGAAGATATACATTCAATGCACGTTACTTAGTTTGGTAACCATATTCCGCTCCTGTTTAATTTTATGCCGGTGTAAAAAAATCCTGCAGGTCGTACGCGTGTTGCAGGAGTAACAAATGACAAGGAGGGAAATGAGGCCGGGGAGGGGGAACAGGGTGCAATATTGAACAAGATGACGTCACGGCGATAACTACCAACATGGCATCCGGCAATTACTGCAAGACCCCGCCGTGGTCCGCGCAACAACGACATAAGTCGCCAGTCGGTAACACGCTGCCAATATGATTCCGCCTCGGCAGAGTTTTTTCTCCAAGAACTACGTCGTATTCGCACTATCCAGTAATGTGCGTGTGAGAATCTTGTTTTGAAACGAGTGTGCATGTATAAATTTTAAGCTCCAATATTCATTCACATTCCTCTGTACATTAGGTATTACTGAAAACCGATTTAATAACCGCAAAGTTAATAACAATTAGTTAAGTCGCATTCCTCTAATATTAACTCTGATAGATGAAAATTACTAGTGTTGGTATTAATACAAGTGTTGAATATAAAATTGACTATCACTGCAGCAAGGGAACACATATATGTTATGGTAAAAGGACGTGGCTTTACAGATACCGTATTGAAATTAGGGAGACTGGAACTAAGCACGATGCGTTAAGTTCTAAAGTTCTTTGTGGATAATATCGGAAATGACAAATTTGATTTGTAGAGGTAAATTTAATTCATTCCTAACAGAGAAACGTAATGCTAAGAGTTCTGACGCATAAAGTCAAGACCTGTGACAAGAAGCGACACAAAGTGCTGGAAGCAATGGGATACATGCATGACGTTTATAATTCGTTACAAATAAATCCACATAAAAGTACAAGGAAAAATATGAATACTACTATAAGTTTTTTTTGCTAAAAGTGTTTCGTTTATTTACAGGACACATACAGGAAGTCCCAGTAGGAAAGGGTTGTATTTTAGGATGCGATCAAAGAAGTTAGTATGAACATGGGGTCAACATGGGACGGATGTCGAGATAGCTCCATTTGAATGTAAACATTGATGGGCTTTAAAACAACAGTTATTTTTTTATTTGAAGTTGTGTTCCTCGTTCCAGTTACAAGGAAATTATAATATATAATCAACAACACGCAAATATTTTCTTTCATAGCTGTAACAACAAGATCACAATGCACAGCCATTTTGTTCATGTCATGTCAAACACAACGCTCAAGTCCACATTAGTCGGTTAGCTGTGTATGTAAACAGACCGTGACTTCTTGATTGTGACATAACCTGCACTGCCAGGAGGAACATAACGGCAAATAAAACAACAGTAATTTTAGAGCTAATCAATGTTTACATTCAAATGGGACTATCTCGACAACCGTCCCAAATAACCCCATGTTCATGTGAACGTTTTTGATAACAATGACCAGTACTACCACCTCTCAGGATATTGCCCTATCCTCCAGGGACACCCTGTATAACATATATGAAAATAGCTACCGCCGCGGCGCTGACAGAAAATAGGTTCTACGTCATCAGCCTGTACCGCGTCTTAATACTGTGGCAGTCATGTGATCACTGAAGAAAGTAGCTTCGACCATGGCTATCACTTGGACGGGTGACCACCAGGGAACATAGACAACGCGTGCTGCTGGTGCACATACGAAAGCCGGTTGGATTACCATAAAGGTCAACACAGGTACAAGGCAGAAGAATAAATGTTATCTGTAGGTAACAGCTGTTTACATATTTATGGCTTGCTCCCCGATTTTTTCACTGCTTGCGTTCGCGAAATAAATTTGAAACTCTTTACATCGTTTTAAAGTGACAACATGTACTGAATAACTTACACTACGTTTTATATGACTTACATTTGAACATGGTTAATTACAACTTTCTAATACTTAGTATCTAACATGAAATATGTTATTAAGCTCTCAGAAAAATTAGCTATAATTATAGGATAAATAACACTGCTGTCTACTTATTTTTATAATCATATATTTAGTTTTTATACATGTTCCAATTTTGTATTTAGGTTTCAATGTTCTTCGGATACTGCAGCTTAGTGCTTTCAGAGCAACTTTCGCAAAATTTTTTGTTATGTATCTGTTATATTATGACGTTATATATGAAATATAGACAGTAAATGAATACAGAACACGATATTTAATAATTTCATCACTAAATTATTGTTCACTTAAAAATGTTTTTTTTTTGCGGCAACCATTAAAAAGTCTCACAAAAATCAAATCCTCGGTGTATAAATAAAACCTAAAAAATTTCTTTGTTACTTATTTTTTATAAGATCTCAGGTTGTTAACTTGGTTTGCGAGTAGAATAAATACATATGCCGCACACATTGACTAAAAACACCATGTAAATATGTAAGTCGTATGTCCGACCAAAAATATAGCTTCAGATCTGCCAAGTACTAGCTGGTGTACTGGCTTATTACGTCACAGTGGCAGCCATATTGTGACGAACTGTTTTCGCGGTAATTTCACATGTAAGATTTTCTAATGGCTCTGATTACCTCAAATCACATCCAAATTTAAAAATGTTACCTCTCAAGGGCTATTTTTCCCTTGCAAATTACGCATATGTTCTCAATGAAATTTGTGAGATAGGCCCATTGTTTTTGGGGTGGTAGACAACCAGCGTGACTGTAGTGTTGAAGGGGTTGCAGATGTTGTATAACTTTAGGCGTTCTACTCCATCTCGACACTTGGACATTCTTTACTATGTCAAGAGGAGTCCTCGACTGGCGCATGGACGGCGTTGCAGTGTGTCACACGTATTCTTTTTCACGCGAAATCGCTTAACTTATTCATTTTGTATTTACATACAAAAAAACACACACTTTAAGCTATGCTTCTGTGTCTACAAAAATTCAGTAAACTTGTTAGAAACATGATTTTAGGGCCTCTAAAAATGTCTAAAAACTTTTTTTTTTTAGTACTGTAGCTACAAAACATTACCTGAATTCGTAAATTGCAAATCGAGAGGCATGCCTGGGCCTTTATTTCATGCTTTCAAAAATAAAGTGTTGTGGTCACCGCTTAAAATCCCGTAGGAGAAAAACTACAAGGAAAACCTTGCACTGGCTTTTGTCACTATGCTGTTCCCAAGCGTCAAAGGTGGAAATTCGACACCGGCGAAGACTCCTCTTAAGGCGGCCGCCTACCCCATGCTTCAGATGCGTTGCAGCGTGTTCGTAAACAGGTTTTTTTCTACGAAAATATTTCACGTGTGCCCGTTGTGCCAACGTACAGAGTGTTTCGATTCAACACAGAACTGGCAAGTGGGCTGCCTACCCACCCGCAACCGGCTTGATTTCTGCTCGCGGCGCGCTAGCGACGGAGCTACGTTCGATTTCACTGGTTGCCGCCTTCTTACGCAGCATTCTAAACGGTTTAACTCTTTCAACATATATTTACACAGACTTTGGAATATGTTTCAACGATTTCTGCTTCAGATCTCGTTATTTTACGCTTCTGTTAATATTTTTTACGAAATATTTCTATCAATAAACG